>BPLR01013312.1:0-33453 GCA_021605095.1 Caerostris extrusa | reverse complement strand
AAATGAATAAATAAATCATAGCAGATCATTGTTGTTAAATTAAATTGCAAAAAATTCTCTCTCTCTCTCTCTCACTCTCTCTATATACATGTAATGTATATATTATACACATCGTTTCCTTTGCTTATGGCACGAACAGTCCATTAATATGTAATAATTGTGCAGCGATGCCATTCGGCACGACTTTCGCGAGTAGCTGCGTCGTGTTAATTGTAACATGGGAGAAAATTTGGAAAACACCCATCAGGCATTCTAACTGTCGATACGAAACACACGTAGACTCAAAGGTTTCTTCGTTTCTAAAAATAGTGACAGCAACGTATTTCACAAGCGGATCCGAACATGAAACTGTCCGCAAAATTAATGTGCAATATTGAGTTCACCATTCTAGGTGAGACCTTATTTTGGGATTTCTTTACAGCCTTACGTTTTCATGGTTCTCTATGATTAATGCAAAATGGCCTGATATTGGGAAATTCGAGGAAAAGGTTAAATCTTAATTAAAAAATCCACGTTAAATCCATCCAATACATTTCCAGTTTATAATGAGAGTTTTCCTCTCAGCTATGACATTAAATTACTTTGTTTAATGATTGTTTGCAGTAAATAGTGTTGTTTTTTTTTGAGTCCAGAAGAAACAATTTACTTTAAAAAGAAATTCATATCCTACTTACCGTGGGATATGAGACCTCCTAATTCTGTAACAACTCCAGAAATAATGGAGAAATAAGGAGTCCAGCCGATGTCAGTAGTGTGTGTTATAAGAATTTCTCCACGCTGGGGAAAAGGAAAAAACGTGCCAATGGGTTATTCCAATTGAAACTAATTTAATAAATTACATAAAACAGGAATTTGACTGTTGTAGTATTAGTATATGAAAAGATGAACGTTATTTTATCTCTGTAATCATTTGCTTATCTTTAATAATAATTTATTAAAAAATATTTGAGTTTGAAAGGCAAATGGACTGAAAATAGGTGTTTATAAATTATTTTTTCAATTCCTACTATTAGCTTACACTCTCCCTATATATATCTTGTTCAAATTTTCAATCGTTCATGAAACCCTTTTTATTCATGCACTCAAGTTCAA
Source organism: Caerostris extrusa (assembly GCA_021605095.1). Classification (NCBI taxonomy): domain Eukaryota; kingdom Metazoa; phylum Arthropoda; class Arachnida; order Araneae; family Araneidae; genus Caerostris; species Caerostris extrusa. The sequence goes on along the minus strand of BPLR01013312.1, from coordinate 32,361 downwards.
ATGCATTTTTTTTGAACTTTAGTGTATGACACTGGATGTTGATACAGTTTTTCAAAATATTAATTAATTCATTAAATTTAATTAATTTAAATTTTTTTAGATTTAAGTTGCGTGTATCTACCAATAGATGGCGCCAGATGTAAGAGGAAAATTTCAACAAAAAAGTAGGGATTGACTTAATTTTTTTTATATATTACTTGTTTATCTACCATCAGGCAGGCGGTCTTGGCCTATCAAGGGGTTTTGCGCCAATGAAGAAGAAGAAATCGTTTTTAAAAAATAAATTCATTGAAAACTTTTGTTTCGATTCTATAAAATGAGTAGAATATTTTTATAAAACATATTTCTTATTCTTTTACCATAAATAATATGAATATATGTGTATATTAATTAAATAAATTATTAAAAAATATCATTCAAATCTATGTACCCTATTATAATTATTTGCAAATAATGCTTTTGCATTTCAATTAATAAATACTTTTAAATAAATCTATGTCTATCTTCTGATTAAAAGTCCATTACTTTGAGTTTTGAAAGATTTATAGACAGAAAAAAGTCATCATTGATTTTTAAACTGAAATCAACATTTTTTTTCAGTGAAAATTTTCTTTTCTCTATAAAGAAATATTAATATTTATGCATATATATATTAATATTTCCTATATTCAGTATATATTGTATTTCCTAACCTGTATATAATATTTTATTATCTTACTTTAATTGATTTAAAAAAATATTATTCAAATGTGAGTTCCTTTTATTTCTTATTTCAATTGATTACTTATTTCTCAACCAATTCAAAAAAATTCTTTTAGAAAAAAAAAAAAATTAAACTCAGCCACTAGTAATAATTTTTTCAATGTAAGTGCTGATGTCTTTTTTCGGAAATAAGAAATTATAATTGTTTATTTTTTATATATTTTTATCTTTAAATGATTTCGAGTACAAATTAAATTAAAATTTAAATAATATGATCGAAAAGAGAGAATAAACAGAAATTTCATGTTTCACTCATATATCATTTATTTTAACTCATTTTCATGTTTACCTTTGTCATTATAACTGCGGAGATTTTCTAAAATATTATGAAAGCCAAAGCTAACACAATAAAAAATTGGTTTAAAAATTTAAACATTTTTGAACAGTTCTTGAATACAAAAATTAAACAAAATTTTATAACCTCCGGATGAAAATTAAGATGAGAATTATAAATAATAATGAATTATTAAATATAATTATTAATAATAATTAATAATTAAAAATTATTAATAATATTTCTTAAATTTCAAGAATTAATGTATAAGGAAATATATAAGTAATATATGTATATAATATAAGTAAATATTTAATGAATTTTTAAAAAAAAATTCTTGATTGAATTTTACCAACCTGCAATGATGAGGCTTCTTCTAATGTTGCAGCTATTCTGGTATAACCTTTAGCGATTCCTCTGCTTACAGGAATACCTGTACAAATAAAGAAACTTAAAAAAGAAATTAAACAATCATTAAATTTGACTTTTTCAGGATTTTGGAAAATATCGTTAAAATGGGTTTTTTTTTGTTTGAAAATACATGTATTGTTAATGTTTATTATTTTTATAGTTTCATAAAAGAGCAATTTTTTTCAAAGTAATGTAGTAGATGATTGAAGATGTTTTTTCATAATGACATATTAATTTAAATCTTTTAAATGAGATTTATAAACAATTTTTTAAATGCACAGTAAATTGAATTTGCTTTAGTTAATGGTAACACGGCATGTCTGTCTTAATCTAAGTTGTATGTTTTAATAGATTTAAAATTACTTGTTTGTATCTTATCAATTTTTTTTACAGTAAAATTTTTGTAAATGTCTTAAATTGAAACTGTTTTTATTATAAAATTTCTTTATTTATAATAAATCAAAATAAGTAATTTCATGCTCTGAAGTGTTCTTCTTTTAAAGAATTACAATAGCATGTATCAAGGTTTTAAAAGAAGTATTATGGAAAGAATATAAATAAGTGTGCAATTGACAACCAAAATGCGGAAGATCTACCTGTTCATACGATATGCATTTAGAGGAGTAATAATACATTCAAAAGTGAAAACAGGAGATATTATTTACCTTCATGGTAAGGTCTGCAATAAATTCGTACATATCAGCTGACTTATCATCATCATTAACCTAGAATAGAATAGAATAACGATTAAGGAAAATTAGTATTACGATAAATAAATGACAATTAATAATGAGAAAAAAATAAATGACATAAGTTACTCACTGGTTTTGGTACTCCTCTCACTTAATCTCTGGGAATTTGTACTCATCAACGATTGGAAATAGTTTTCTCCGACTCCTTGCTCTGAAACAATTTATATTTAGAGGGAACAGACAATAAACAGAAAGCATCAAAATCGAGTTAAAAACAATTGATTGAAGTCCTAAACTATGAAAAAAAAAAAACCATGTAAATAAAATTACTAACAAAACGCACACAAAATATCACATAGGTCATGATTTTCATTCATAATTATAAATACATTTTTAATTGCTATATATTGCAAGTAACTCATCTCTTCTTTTTTTCTGTTCTTGATTCAACTAATTTTATATCTTTTACAAATAATTATATTTATTATAATATTTTCTACATCTGTGGTAATCTTAACTATGGCAAATTCGCCTCTGTTCCTCTCTGGTATATTGATCATGATATATCGATTTAATAATAGAGTGCACTATGAATATAAGTTTATCCCATTTTTATATATATTTTCACAAAAGATAATCACCATCGTATTTAACGATAATTCAATATATAGTTATACTTATTATAAAATACCTTTTTGTATTAAGTTTTGTAATTTCTACAGAATACAGATGTCATATAGTGGTGTCAGAAATATAGTGATATATTAAGGATAATGTCATTATATCCTTTATATATAGCTATTTAATACTTTAATGGCTTTATATAAAACTGCATAATTTATTGTAAGAAAAAATATATAGTATAAATAATTTACATATAAACTGGAAAATTAATACATGATAATTGAAGTATTCTATGTCAGAATAATAATTATTTACTAATTAAAAATTATCATATTGTAGGAAACTCTATTAAATAAACATATATATAAGAAGAAATAATAAGTATTAACAGCGTTGTATTAATATAAAAATATTCTCCATTATCTCTTGAAAACAAAATCTCCGCTTATTTCTGTAGAATAATGAATAATTATTCGTAACCTTTAAAACATGACAAGCTAAAACAAATAAATAATTTTAATAATGCACATTTCACAGTAGTTAAAAGAATTAAAGTTGGAACAATTAATGAAAAACTGCATTTAATCGAATGATGCTTTTATGATATTACTTATTCAGCTAAATTTAGTTCATTTGTAAGTTTATTGTAAATTTAGTTCATCACTAAGTAAGAAATATTTTATAACTTTCTACAGAAATACTTTTTATGATAGTTTAATAAAATTGATCATTTTTTATTAATTATAAGAAAGTAACGCTATTTAAAAGAAATGACGTTATAAATCTGCAAATTTCAATCAGATATTCAGTTTTCTCAAGTTTTATGAACTTCAATAAATTCTGTAAAGTGATTAAACCTCATTTTTTACTCATCACGGACTTCAACTGCCCTAGGAAGTTGACATCAGTTATTAACAGACTCAGAACTAATCATTACAGAGATGAAGATTCTCCCAGACAAGACCAGCGAATACATCCCCTGCAGAAATTGCCGCAACGCTTTCCTAACACCTAACACATTCTAGAGTGCCCAGCACTTACTCCCCATGTTTTGCAATTGGGTAGGGTGCCAATCGAGGCCAACTAAGAGAAGTCTGTAGAGTGAAGCGGCGCCATTGTTTGCGGCCGCTATCGTGAAGACTTTTGACTTGATCTTAACATTGATAATTATATTTTAAATCCATGGACACGACTACAACAACAAAAAGAGATTAAACAACTATATCTTACCTGGAAATAATACATGGAGATCGAGTCTTCAGTAGATCATCGATTTCGTCTAGAGTCAGAAAAAGAAAATCAAATCTTGGTCCGGTAGGCGTCCTTCAGACACCATTAACTTTCCAAGTCGCCTGTAGCCTTTCCTCCAGTGATCGAAGGATTTAATAGTCAAAGACTGCAATGACCAAAGTAAACGAAAGCCAATTATTAACATTAAAGAAATTGTGTATGCATTTTTAATTAAAAAAGATGATTAACTAAAGCAGAATATTTAGAGATAGTGCATTCTGATACTTTTGTATCACAGGTAGAACTATAACTGTAATAAATCTTCTTGCATTACAATTTTGCAAAAAAAAAGTTAAGCAATTCTTATTTTTAAGATGTTTCTTCGTTTAGAAATATTGATAAAGATGTTCAATTAATTCAATAATTGTTAAATATCACACTACTTTTTGATTAGTTTGGTATCGACGAATAAAGAGGACCACACATCAAAAATTGGGATACGAAAATTTATTTAGTATTTTGCTTAACAGAGGTGTGTTTGGACGTATTTTACACAGGTGTATTTTGCATAAACTTTTTTTCTAATCCTTAGTACTTGAAAAATCGCGAAATTTGACGAAAATATCGATTTTAATATTTTTAGACTAAACTCATCTGTGGATCTTAAAGTGAAGTCGTTGAATTAATTTCAAAATTCTTCTAAATCCATAACTGAAGATCAGAGTAAATAAAATAAAAAAAGGTCAGGTACTGGTAGAGTCGGTCCAAAATATCTTACTCAATCAGAAATATACTTACATCTTATAGTATCTTATATCTTACAGTATATTTATACAATATCTTTCTCTTTTAAAACAGATTTACCTTGCCAGCTTCTCTAACTCTAACAGCTTTTCGGCAAAGAGGCAAAATAAATCTCAATAAAATAACCTAAAAATATAATTAAAAGAATAAATATTGTTAGATAGTGAAATATTTCAAAAATTACTTTGAAAAAATTAGCTTACCTAGACGTGAAATTCAACGATATACGAAGTTGAGAAAATATTTTATCTATGCTGTCAGATTCTTTCTTTATCTCCTTTTTGGTAGAAACAGCAAGGTTCTAATTAAGAAAATAAAGTATAAAGTATTTTTTAAATTTATTTTTAAATTTTAAATTATTTCTGAATAAATTTTATAATTTAAAAGTGACATTATAAATGAATATAATTTAAGCTTGTTATTTAAAATTACTAAGCTATATAATTATAACAAAAATAACAAGAACTTATTCTTATATTTATCACCATAACCTGATATTAAATTCAACTTTCTTTATTTTATTGTAAATAATTTATTTAAAAATTAATATAATACTTTTAATAAAAGTTTTAGATCATCGTAAAAATCACCTGTAAAAGCTTGACTAATAATTTAGAATTCATACCCCATGTAACTGATCGGACATCGAACTAGAATAAAAATAAAGAATTAATGCAAAAACATTTAAAACAAAAGTATAATAAAAATGAAGTTGGTTGAGAAATATTTTTACCTCCTTCAAACATCTGTGGCCATGTCTTTTAAGGAATTCTCTGAAATGATGTCCAGAAATTGTTTTTGTCGTTTGTAACCAATATTCGGCTTCCTAATAATAAATAATAATAATATTAAAAATAAATAATAATCTAAATAATAATTCCATTGCTTGGTGATTTCACACAAGTCAACATTATAGATGGCTTTATCCCATGATATAATCTTGCTTCAGAATTATCTGTTAATTGCAGTTTCAAATTTGGAAACATGCTTTGGTAATTTTCTCCCTCTTATTTAATACAAAAAAAATCAAGAAATATTGAAATATTCTTAAAAATATTCTTCTTGTTGTCTTTAGGTGGCTGTATTCTCTCCAATAGCTTGTGGAAGTGGTACATTGATAAAAACTAAATTCATTACCCAAAATAACAACTCCAAATTTAGCTATCATAAAATGTATTTACATCTTCAAATTAACTACTACAAAATTTAAATGCATCTTCAAATTAGTAATAAAAAATAATTTACAGGAATATACATATATCAGACACAGAAAAAAAAATACTAAACACTGAACAATCTGTCTTAGCATTCACCCAACTATCTTCCTGCTTTTAAACCCATTTTGTCCCTATGCTCCTGATTACTGCCATTTTGTCCTTTCTGTTTTTACATTGAGATTTCTGATTATCTGAGGAACACTTGGGTTACTTGAGCTGAGTTGAGTTAATTCTTCTCGTGATCCCTTGCCCTACACAATTGGCTTAGCTGATCTTTCTACAAGAGTTGTAAAAATTTGAGAATTATCAGAAAAAAGGAGGATGAAATACCATTTTTTTAAAGTAAAAATTAACCTTCCATGTGGACCCAACTGCAAAATGGAAGCAAGATATCTACTCATTTTGATTCTGTACTGAGGATGCTTTTATAAAGTTGGCAACTATTCTACAGCTAAAAGAAAAATAATAATTTTTAGTAGTAAAACACCGTAAATAACAAAATGATATAGATAAACTAAAATCGAATCAATATGGCTAACAGACGCTATTATGGATTAATAAAGCCTCTAATAAGATGGCTTGTCCATACACGAATGCAAATGAAAACCTAGTATAGAAAATAACATTGGAAAAACCAGAAGGAAAACGGAGAAGTAAGCCACATACGAGGTGGTTGGACAATGTGGAAAAATGGTTAGGGATTTCGGTGTTTATAGATGTAGGATATTAGCGTCAGATAGGTCAAGCTGGTTTAAGACTTGGTTGGGAACCGGCTGTAAAGCTTAAGAAGAAGTAAAACGCCATATTTAAAGATCCGAGATTTATTTGCTGTTAATTTAAAAAAGTATCTGCCAGTACTTGATTTCATTTGCAATTCATAATGCCGTTAATGAAAGGTTCTAGAGTTCAGTTATAATGATCTGGTAAAATTAATTTTAAAAATTATTTAAAAACCGATTTACATTAACTTCTATTAAAATTACACACCAGCAATAAAATATACAGAATTATCATCAAATGTATTAAGAAAAATATGTTTACCTCAACTGAAAAACATCTGAATCTTTCGCTTCCTAGATCTTTCACTATTTGACAAGATATATCCTGCAGGAAAATTAAAAGAAATTAGTGAAAGAAATGATTTTTTTTTTTAAAAATGGTTACTAATTGTCTATTATTTCTTCTACCTGTATCATTTGTGGAATAGCTGCACTTTCTACATTTGATGAAGTTCCTACAAGAGTTGCAAAATGTAAACGTCAGTGTCTAAACCTAAAATAAATTTCAGATTACAGTTTTATATAAAAAATTTTTAATTTCCGATAACAAGCTTATATTCGCAATAATATATGCTTATACACTGAAGTGACAAAAGTCAATAATAAATTGGCATGGACTCAACAAAGTCGTTGGAAGTCTTCTGCAGGAATATTGACCATATTTTATTTGATAAAAACAGACCTTTTTTTAAATGCTTCCGTCGGGCCATAAGATCATCTTCGTTGGAATTGTCCAGAATGTTCTTCAAACCAATCGCGAACAGTTGCGGCCCGTGATGGCGCATTGTCATCCATAAAAATCCCATCGTTGTTTGGGTACATGAAGTCCATGAATGGCTGCAAGTGATCTCATAGCTGAACATAAACATTTCCAGTCAATGTTCGGTCAGTCGCACCACAGGACCAAGTCCATTCCATGAAAAACAACCCACACCATTACGGAGCCACCACCAGCTTGAACAGTGCCTTGCTGATTTGGGTTGGCTTCGTGGGGTCTGCGCCCCATAACCCTACCATCAGCTCTTACCAACTGATACTCAACCAGGCCACGGTTTTCAATCTACAGTAATTGCAAGCGATATTATTTTTAATAGCTTTCTCCCGCACTTCTAACAGACAAGTCCCTTTATATTTTTACACGCAGTGTTGCTTGTCTACAATTGCAGTAGGCGGTCGACTATTGCATTTTATAACAATGGTAAAAATTTTTTCCGAAATGGCATTACTTCCGCTTCCTTTAATTCCCTCGTCGTGCGGCTTCACTTAGAATCTGAAGCAATGTCATATTCCATTCTGAAGAACTCTCTGAGCTTTCTATGTGCATTTCTGCAGCCTGTATAATTTCCATTTTAAGAAATTAAATTTAATTTTTATATTTTTTTGCACTCTTTGTCGATTTAAATAAAAGGAAAATCATGTTAATGATTCTTGTATTATATTTGTTTGGACAGATGAATACTTTTTGTGTTATGTGTGTAAATAATTTTTTTTATGCAACTTAAAATTTTTTCAGAATTACTTTAATTGATAATATTTATAGTATTAATATTCATTAGGATGAATATATGGATTTTAAAAGTAAAGTAAATATAGATTTAAATTGTTCTTATTTTGTGAATATTTGTAGAAACAATGATTATTCAAATATGTTTCTTATGCACCATATACCAATAATTAAGTAAAATATAAATAGTTTTCAAATTTTAAATAATATATTTAAGTATTTTATTTTAAATGTTGTTCTTGTTCCTTTGTATAATTTTAATTATTTATCTTTGAATTTTTAAATATTTTAAGAAACTATATATATGTGGATTTGTTGGTGTCCTGATCACCAGATAGCGACACTTGCTTGTCTTTGACAGAGCTGTTTACAACGTGGGGGTGTATTGAACTTTGAACTCTGACCCCACGAGAAGGGGAGAGGGCCCCGTAGATGAGAGAGAAACCCCGCAGAAGGACACGGAAGAAACGCTGGCAGGAACTCGGATAGGAGGCTACGTGAAGCAGCGAGAGAATGGACGGTGTTGTCCCTTTAATTAATTGTTAATGTAAATATCATTGTAAAATATCACAGCAATAAATAGCTTCATTTAAAGTAACGTCCCGTTACTGCGTTTTTCATGTCAAATACACCCCTAGACACCCACTTCAAAAGTCAAGCTACTATTAGACTGGTAGAAATCTAACAAAACTGTAGGTTCGGCTGGAATGCATCTGTTGAAGCCAGGTAACCCTACAGAAATTGGGGTTTCGACTGGGATGCGTCTTTTTGCAAGCGGCTAAATCTACATATATATAAATAATGCCAAGAAATATACCTGAGCATTTTAGAAATGTATATAAAAAGGGGAAAGTAATGTTTTTGTTTTTACTTTTTATATAATTATAAATTTTAACAAAATAAAATTATTTTAAATCTATTTCTGACTAAATATGAACTTTCAGAGCAGTAAAGTAACTGGATTTAAGTTGATCGAATCATTATTTAATAAAAATAAATTATTGTATAATAATGCATTACTATTCAGAAAAATATAAACATTAAAAGAAAATAAAATAAGTTTATCTATATTAATAAATGAAAAGCAAATATTTATTAAAATCAATAGAGGGAATTACAATATTCTTACTTCATCAAAATCAGAGCAAGAATTGATCAGTGCTGTAAAAGTCTCTTCAGCAGATTTCAACTTTAAAAAATCTAAAGAATAATTGTTTATCTTCTTCTTAACTTTCTCAAAACCAAGATCGTAAAAAAATAAATCCTAAAAATAATTGAATTTTGTTAGTTAGGAAACAGAATTAATATTCGATTTTTTGAAAAAAAAATAAAATAGGTTTGATATTTTCATTTAGAAAATTATGGATAGAAAACAGCAATCGTTTAATAAAGTTTTAAATTTATATTTGAAAAAATATAATTCTTAGAACATCTTAGTGTTTCTGTCAGAAATAGACAAAAATGTCTTGTTCTCCCCTTGACTTAAGTCAATCCTATATCTATAAAAATGCATTTAAACCAATATATTTTAATTATTACGTTGTTATAACATTAAAATATTGCAATTCTTTTACATTTTTACCAATCAATTTTATTTCCTTCTCTCACCCTGCTGTCTGAGAACTTTGTCAATGAAAATAAATGTGACCAAATTACGATTTATATTTGGAAAGGTGCATTAGATTCGAGAAAAACATTATTACAATCTAAGATAGAAAACTCAAATGCTTTAAAATTTGTAATTGGTAGTTATAAAAATAGTACAATGGTACTCTTTCCAAATGAAGTGCGAACAAAAGTCATTAAAGCACAGCTTTTATGGTGAAGTTAAATTATATACTCTATTTTAATTAGAGTAATGTGGTTTCTTGAAATCGGATAAAAAGATGTAAAATAGAAAATCTGAGATTATCACTGGAAGATATGACAATTGAGAGTGTATCTGCTCTTATACTTTGAGACTGCAGTGTTTTGCATATTTTTGCCGTAGTGAAATGCTTATTTAAATGTTATTAAATTTGGATGCTATGAGTTTCATAAATAAACATTATATTTTGTGGAAGCCTGATGGTCGAGTGTCTAGAGCTCTAACTCTCTCTGCCACATGTCCCACGCGCGGCGGTTCTATGGATGCTTCAAGTGGTTCGGAATCCCCTTACTGTAGGTTCGGGTCTAATATGACGTAGAACGCAGGACTGACAAGCCTATCTCGTAAAAAAACCATCTCCTGTCTCGAAATCTGCTATAGGCAGATGGCCTTGACCCACCATGGGGATGTTGCGACAGTGAAAAAGAAGAAGAAGGAAGTCACAATAAATCAAATCGCGTGGTGCTAGTTGGCCATCACTGATTTGTAAGATTTAAAATTTCGTGAATACCTGATTATATCTTAAGTAGTTTGTAAAAAGGATTGTATTGAAATTGATAGTGTTTGAATTTATATACCAATTTCTATTATGTTTTTAATAACAGGATGACTAAATTCATGGAATGCTTCCTAATTTTCTTACCCAATAATGTCTGAGAATGCTTCTACAGATGGCTTCCCTCCTGGCTTTAGCAGTTGTGGGTCATCTAGAAGGCGGCCAAATATGCTTATCATGAATCCTTTTGATCTCGGTGTATCAATACCGTATCTTGTTACCATCTGTGAATAAATCTTTTGCATTACTGTTGTAATTATAAACTCAGTGGAAAAATTCAAATACATTTCACTGAGTCTTCACCTGTGCAACTGTCATCATCATGTGATTGTAAAATGGCAGAAAACCAGTCAGAAATATTTACACTTGAAAAGATGATCTGGAAATCCCTTTTTCAACGTCTGCTTCTAATTAAAATAAGAAAATGAAATGGTAAAGTATGAAATGGACATAAATGTAAATGAAAGACACCAAAATTATGAGTCACATAACTTAATACCCTGAAATAGACGCTGTAATATTTCATTACAAGATCGATTCCCAAAGTGGAAGTCGCACCAGGTAAAATTTCTCTAAAAGGATAATTGATATTTTAAAATATATAAATTAGACATGAGATTCAAAAAGATGGCAATAATGTTAATGAAAATCTAAAAGGGCGTAGATTCAAAAAGTCCTTACCCAATATTCGCAACAGTGAAATACTCATTTTCGCATCTGAGAGGAGCATCGAATTCATGCTTAATTTCATGATCTGTTTTTGCAGCTGTCTTCGTAACAGGACGGCACTGTGAGGAATGTTTTCAAAATAGTTGTATTTGAAAATGTTATTTAAAATGTTTTTTAAAAACTAATAAATTTATAAATAAATAAATTGTTTTACTTGTAAAATATATATTTTATCATCTGAAATACCCCATTCTATATCTCTGGATGATGTGTAATAGTTCTCGATCTAAAAATATTAAACAAATACATTATTGATAAAAACCATTTAAAGCAATCGATACTAAAAAAATGTGCAACAAAGTAGTTTAGTATATACTAATAATTAGTTTTATACATTAAATTTAATAATTGGTGTATTCACTAACATTTATTCCCTAATTACATAAATACATTTAGTCCCTAATTATATAAATTTACATCAATTTATAATTATTTTAAATTAAAATATTTTTAAAATCTCAATATATGCAACTAAATATATTTATTTCAATGTTTTGAATATTTTTAGTTTTATGAAAAACTCATTGTCATTTTCAGTGTGCACTAAAAATCAAGAAATTTAAATGCACATACGAAATTTAAATTGTTGCTGTAAAGATTCTAGTTATTATTAAAGTATTTTTTTTCTAATACTTGTATGCCAACCCACACAGCATAAGATTTTTATAACTATTAAAATATGTATAATCTATTTTACGATACATATTAATAACCTGATTATTATATTTTTACATATAAGTTTTATCTTTCTTTTTTACTGTTTTTATTTCTTAAGATAATAAAGTTTTAACTATCCATTATTTCATAATTTTTTTTTCTGTGTTCAAATACTGATAAAGGTATTTTTCCATTTATCAGAAACCATTTTTTTGTTTAAAGCATTTTTTATTGTATTGTTCCCAGAACATGTTCAAACGCTTTCGCAGTTTAATCAATTGCAATTCAAAGAAAACGTTTATGAAATAAAAAGTTATTAGTTAATTCATTTGTTTCTTTAAATATATACAAAATAAATAAAAAATGTAACATAAAAGTTCATGACCAGACATACTTCAAATGCTATTTTTCCTAGACGCTCTACAGTTTGTATCTTTAGACAATATTCATTTCTCAAATTATCATCAACATCTTCAGTAGCAGTTCCACCAGATTCTAACGAAAATAACATTTTTAATAAATTCACAGTAAAATAAATATGGAATCAGAAATAAAAATGATTAATTTCTATTTGGAATAGAGAAATATTAACTTTTTGAGAAGGTTTTTTTAATATTTAATAGAATTAAAAGTCCTTAATAATAAAATTATATTTGTATAAATTTCAAAATTGCATCAATCAAATACTATCTTCTCCTTCTCCATTGGCGCAACAGACCCATGGTGGGCCAAGGCCGTCTACCTACTGGCAGATTTCGAGACAGGAGATGTTTTCATGTCACGGTTGATTTAACGTCCAACGCTATACAGTCATGAGATGGCTTCTTTTTACGCCTAAGCTCAATGTTTTACAGTTTTATTAGACAATTATCAACGGTTTAAAGTGGATTCGAACCACTAAAACCATCCATGGCACGGCCGGGACTCGAACACAAAGCCTGTGGCAATGAGTGCTCATTCGCCATCAGGGCCCCCCATCTAAATATCTAAATAATTTTATCTTATTTATACTGCAAATAATTTAAACAGAAACCACATTAATTCAAAAAAAATTACGTCTTTGGAAGAATCAATATCGATCAGACAATCTTTTTTCAGACACACCTTTGCATAATTATTTTCTGATGTTTGCTTCCCATAAAAGTTTTTTGTACTTCCAACTCTTCATTCTCTGTTTTCTCGAAATATAAGGTGTCAGGCTCTACAGATCCAGAAACTACAGTCTAAAAATAACAATTCTTAACATTTGTGCTAATAATATTTATAAAACTACCAAAAATAATGACGGAAAAGTTACTAGAAAATAATGTGCCTGTTAATACATACTGAGAAATTTTTTTATTTAAAAATTTTGTATGTTTGTACTACAGTCTAAAAATAATTTAGAAAATAATTAGAAAAAATAATGTGCATGTTAATATATACTGAGATTTTTTTTTTTTTTTTTAATTTTGTAAGTTTGTAATATAAAACTGTACATTATAAAAATTATAAATGATAAATAAAGTTTTTCGATTAGGTTATAAGAAATTTACATAAAATTCATTTTAGATAGCTGGTTTAATCTTGTCCTTTTAATATTTATTCAATAATAAAAACATATAAATAATATTTTAAAAGTTAATTACGAATTGAATTTTCTCAGTAAACTACAACTGTCTGTTTTCAATAGATTATTTTGAAACAAAATTCACCCAATTCATTTTAATGTTATCGTATCAAAGAATAAAATTTTTTTAAAAAGATAAAAAAAATTTTGTTTGTTGTTAAGTTTATCCTCTGATTTAAATTTGAAAAGTCCAGTCCTTTTCAGTAAACTGTCCTCCCCTCTCATAAGATAAGTATAATACAAACGTATAAAATTTTTTAAATTTTAATAAAAATTTAGTTTAATTTTAAAGACAGTATGTAATATATATATATACAAATATAAAATATTAAATAAGATATATATATACAAATAGCAAATAAAAAAAAAATAAATGATAAATATACAAATAATAATACAAATGTGTAAAATAATTATTGTTACTTATTTTATACATTTAATAATTTAAAATAATTATTTTTACATTGGATAAATAAATGTGATTAAATAAACAAAATGGATCACGTGACATTTAAAAATAAACACGGGATATTGAAAGATGAATGCAGAGGTTACAGCCGTTTAAGCAGAGGTGGGGAATTCAGGAGCAAAGAGCCTTGAATCGAAACTTTTGAAGCAGTTGGGAGTTGGCATAAGAATTCGAATTCCAACTCGCTTATAAAAAGAAATTTTACTTTTTCGAAATTATGAGTAACAATTTTAAAATCTAATTACATCTTCCAATAATACAATTGCTAGTAAAGCCAGTTAATGTTTTAGACTAATTACCGTTTGAGCAGTGAATTTACTCAGCTTATAATGGGCTGTTTTAGTTCAATAATGAAAGAAGATGTAATAGAAGCGATAATATAATTAGTATGCTAAAATCTAATGTCAATATTATAATCTAATGTAATTATAGTATTATAATGCACAATTTTATTTTACTTGTATTTAGCTATTCTATATTATTTTGATACCAGTTAATTTAGTACAGTTATTTTTACAGGACACAGACATATATATATGTCCTATAAAAATAACTGTATATATATATATATATATATATATATATTGTAAGCAAATTTGAGTACAAGGATATGTAAGTACAAATACAACATCTATAAAATTGTAAAATATGCAAAAATCCTTAATTTAAGGATTTGCAATAAAAGTCCTCTAATTTACTTCACAAATTTTCTAAATCCACTGTTACAGTTCATAAAATTACCGTAAATAGACCAGTAAGACTGAAGGGGTATAAAAATTTTGGGGGTCATTTTTTGGGCCCTGCATTTTAAGAGCAGATTTTGTGTAGTTACCTCCCAGTCCGTAATTGGCAGTGATTGTGATGACGGAAGGATTATGGGTGATGGGATCGCATGTGAATAACACACCGGAAACTTTGCAATCCACCATGTCTTGTATGACAACAGCCATTGGAGAATTTAATACCTGACCGTTCCGTCTGAAGGAAAAAAACCGTAAAATGGATCAAATTAAATGATTCAATTTAAAATAAATCTGTACACACATGTAAAATATTTCTCTTGTAAATCATATATAGTTCCAGTATTTACATTTTTGTAACTATTGATTGGTTTTAAGAGAATAAAGAGAAATTTGTATGCTCGTATTTTAAAAACAAAGAAACTATTATAATTAGTCTATCTATTAGTACTCTGATTTAAATATAAGATTAGATAAACATTGTTGCGTTTAAGGCTCAACATTTTTACATTATTTCCAGTCCTAAAACTTTTAAAAACATTTTAATAGTCTTCGATATCGTTAGAAACCAAAACATTGTTTCTTAGATGAATCAATTAAATGACAATAAAACTGAAATTAGCAAAAGATTTTCAGTAAAACTGAAATTAAAAATGACAGTAAAACTGAAATTAAAAATGGCAGTAAAACTGAAATTAACAAAATGACTGTTACACTGAAATTAAAATATGTTCCAAATAATATTTCAATTTCAGTGTCATAGTCATTTTTTCCATATCACATCATCACTTGATGATTGATCAGGAACCTATATAATCTGGCTGTCACAAAATAAGGTAACGCAACTGCTAGCAAACCAAACAGGGATATCATGACCCCTAGCTGATGCACCCTTCACGTTAATTATGGCTCCGTTAAGAGACTGTTTGTGACATATTGAAATTGAATATCTAATGCTAGAAAGTTTATCAAAGAATTTCAATTGAATTGCCTGAAAGCTTAAGAAACTGAAATATGAAATATATAAAATTTGTTTTTAAATATACTGAAAATATTTGTATTTGTGTGAATTTGTATTTGTATTTGTACTTGTGAAAATTTTTAAAAAATCAATTGAGTATAGAAATTTTCTAATTTATAAATCTTAGTTGATTTTAAATATTAAATGAAGTGGTCATATACCACTAATCGAAATAAGAAAAATCTGTTACCTTTTGTATTCAACGGCTGCGTGACTGAATTGAGAGGCCCAGCATTTTTTTCACTGCCACAAAAATCTGCGATAGGGAATGAGATAAAGAAAATGTCTAGAATTATATTGTATGATTTTGCATTTACTATTATACATTTTCTGCATTTAAAAATAATCTTAAAATATATATTTAACAAAAATTTAATAACTTCATGAATAATAAAAGTTACAATTATATTTTCCAGTACTTTTCTCTAACATTAAAATGCATTATCTCAAATGGCAAATTATTTTTATGCAAGATTTTATGAAAAACTGTTTTTTCTTTTGGTTTGTAAAATCTCAAAGTATAATACTGTACAAAAATATAATACTATATAATAACTTATTGTGAATGTTATTTATAGTATATGAATATTATTTATATAAATTTATATGTTTTGCAGAAAATACATATGGAAACAATTAATTAATTTTTAGAGAATTATAGAGCTTTTTGTTTAAAAACAAAAACTATAAATAATTAAAATTTTAAACAGCTTAATTCACATGAAATGTAACTAAGTTTAATTGAAAATAAAGTTTTTTAAATAATTAAGAGTATAAACACTTCTTTCAATCCACGAATTCCAAGAAAAGTGTCCATTTGTCCGGCTGCAGACATGAAAACAGTGTCTTCCCCTGAAATAGTTTGGTAAACTTCTGCATATCAATTCATTACAAATCATATTTACCTTTTTACTATCATATTTACTTTATATACAAAATACTTTAAAAATCAATTGATACGTTCTAACATTTGTTAATGATCAGAAATTATTTTAAAAATAAATTTGCTGTAGCTCTATTAAAATGATTCCAATTTTTTTATCTTATAACATATATCTAGATTGAGAATGACTTCACACTTTATGCACACAGGATTATAGAATATGACTTTTATAAAAAACTGCTATATGCCTAAAAAATTTTGTTAAGCCAATTTGTGTAATACGAAAAACGGAAATAAGTACAAAAAATAAAAGTTTCCGAAAGCATAAATGGCTTTCGATTTTTTTTTTTTTTAACGAAGAGAAATATGTTAAATTAAACATTTATTAATTATAAGAATTAAATATTAATATTGTGCATGTTTTTCAGATATTGTTTAGTACAATAAAAATTTATTTTGACAAAATATTTCCAACTTTTAAATTCCAAGTTCAATTTCAAATTCCAATTTCTTCCATTCAGCAAATGTTGAATTTCATGTCATATTATTAAGATTTGAGTTGTAGAACTTTTGTCACAAGCGTATTTATCACAACTTTGGTTGTGTCAAAGAACGTAAGAGATTATTGAATTCTAAGAAAACATTTCTATTGTTTAAAGCCTGAAAATCACCGGATATCCGACAATATATTGTTAAACAAATTAATGAACATATTTTCATGAGCTAAATAAATAATAACTATATTTTCAGGAAAATATAAAATACTATTTACTTTATAAAATAATATCGTT
The DNA here is from genome assembly GCA_021605095.1 of Caerostris extrusa. Classification (NCBI taxonomy): domain Eukaryota; kingdom Metazoa; phylum Arthropoda; class Arachnida; order Araneae; family Araneidae; genus Caerostris; species Caerostris extrusa. The sequence continues at coordinate 14,742 of BPLR01013312.1, read as the reverse complement.
ATCCATAAAAAAATTTTAAGTTACGAATTCATATAACTTGCTGTATTTAATTTATGAACACGAAGTGCATACTATACAAAATAGCGCAGTTAATTAAATTAAGTTCAGTTCAAATGTAGAAGGTAAAGTTAAGCGCCTGTATAATACATGATTATAAAAACTAAATCCAAAACTTATGTATTAATTTTATTAATATATTCATGAATTGTTCTAGTACCTGTTGCTGAAGAACGAACGGCAAACTTGTGCTGATGTATTTCCTCGCCAAATATTTCTTTCAAATCTTTAATGATGCTTTTTTGACAAATTTTATTTGGCAATGATGTTTCCTCCACAATTCTTGAAACACTAAAACATCGCCCAAGAGTGTTGCATATTTATTACAAATTTTTTTTTTCAAAATATTTACCAATAAATTTTATATCCTTTAAACTCTCTTAATTTTCGATAAATTTTAAAAATTATGCTGAATTTCAATTGTTTTGAATAAATATAAAAATGTTGAATATTCTCGAATTATATTGTTTTTAAAAATTATGTTAAAATTTTACTAAACACGTGTCGCGTCTGTAATATAATTTTAATTAATAGCTTACATTATTTAGTATTAAAGAATTTTTTTAGACATTTAAATATTTACTTAAAATTATTCAAATTTTTCTTCCATTGTAGGTAAGTCATTGTAAATAATTTACCTTTACATATTTTTTGGCTAAAGTAATCTATAAAAATTTGTTTATCTAAATATTAATAAAATATAATCGCCTTGTAAATATGTTATAGTATTTTTATTAATTATAAATAATAACATCGCTATCAACCAATAAAATAATTCAATTGTTTACAATTTTTTAAGTTTAATAAGGAAACCTACCCCCCCCCACTTTAACAAAGTCCCGCCTACTTCAAACATTCAAATTTCTGATTTATATAGTAGTTTTTATTTTTATTAGATAATAATTTACATTAAATTGACATCAATGAAAATTAGGATTTTTACTGAAACATAAAATATTCAGATTATTAATAAGTAATTTTTTAATTCATTTTACAAATAAGCGTACTGAAATGCAACAATAATTAAATAAAAATTAAGTATTTTTAATCATTGATAAATAATTTGACATTTATGTAACGTGGATTATCTACTATGTATAATGAGTGGATTATGAATGAGTTATCTAGATTATATCACCCCTCTTAGAAATAGCATTTCATTCAATCTAAATCGCAGCTTTTATGTTTCATTCTTAACCATACAATAAACGTTAAATAGCGAGAATAATTCAAAATAATTCACGTAATTCATCTATAGACTATGAAAGTTAAAGCATTCACTACTTAAAAAACTAAAGTAATTTAAATCAATGATTTTAAACAGTACTATGCATTTCGGGAATTTTGATTGTGATACAGAAATCAGCAATACTTACTATTTGCAAGTTTCTTTCAAATCGCCAGCCTCATTTCCACTAAAAAATATTAAGATACATAAAGACACACAAAATTTCCAAAAAGAGTGATACATAAAGATAACATAAAATTGCATAAAGAAAGATACATAAAGATGCATAAGATAGTAAAGAATACATAAAGAAACATAAAAAATTGAATAAAGATACTTAAATATGAGATATGCAGAAGTAAAGATATAAAGAAGATATAAAAGGTAAGTTGTACATAAAAGATAAGATATACAGAAGTTAGAAATATACAGATATAAAGATAAGATATAACGTAGATACAGATATACAGATATAAAAAATAAGACATAAAAAAAGATACAAAGATATAAAAAATAAGAGATAAAAAAAGATACAGATATACAGATATAAAGACACAGATATACAAATATAAAGATACAGATATAACGATAAGGTTAGGGTGGGATATATAGTTATAAAGAAAAAAAAATATAAAGAAGATACAGATATACAGATATAAAGCTAAGATATGCAGAAGATACGTAAACAAAAAATTATAAACTAATTTTAAACATTTTAAAGTAATTCATGTTTCTTACTAGGCTACATCTTCCAAATGCTTCACTGCATCACAAATTTCCATCGATAAAAACTCATTATAAGCAGATGTAGTCACCACGACACCTTTTTGGAACAATGAACTACATTGAAAAGGAAGAAGTAAATAATCCATTTAAACGATATTATTAACAATGATTAAACTAGATTTCAAGTATTCATTTCTTTTATCGACTTACTGTTTTTTTTCTTTCTGACTTAATTGAGTCAGTTTTCCGAGAGATGATCCCTTTCCTCCAGAAATTTTCTTCAAATGAGATGCTTCTTCGGGGAATTGTATAGTAAGTGGTACAGCTGGAAGAACATTTTTTTAAATGCAGTCATCGAAAATACATATTCTTAGCTTGAATTAGTTTAATTTTATAACAGTAAATCAATTAGTCAGCAAACATGTGTCTGGAAATATAATTTATTTTTCCAGACACATGTTTCATTCATTTTATTCATTTTTTATTCACTCATTCTTGACATTTCTTCATTTCTAAATGTCAATCATCAAAACGAGTCTTGCCAAGTATTTGTATCCGTAAATAAGAAAGATAATATACTGCCCGCCAAAGTTAAGGAACAACCGATTTTTGCGCCTAATTTGCAAATGAATGAATGTATAAACACCAAATTTGGATAAAATGTGCACAAAACAGTTATGTATTGACTGCAACACAGAAGTTTACATAAGAAAAACGCAAAAATGATTTACAACAAAAAAAAAAAAGCAATCTCGCTGGAAAAGTCCATTCTTGGAAAAAAATAATCACAGTTTTATGTGGTAAAATGCCATAGAAACATAACAAAAAATGAGTTTTAATGAGGGATATGCCCACCTCTAGCTTGAATGCATTGGGTGGCCTCGACTTTCGATGCTGTTAATTAAGTTGTCGGTTACCGAAATGGGGAAGCAAAGACCAGACACGGAGTAAGCTTTGTTCTAGCTCTCCTGAAGACCTTGGAGAAGGACTTAAAGCAGCAACCTGTCTACCAAGATAGTGCCAAAGATGCTCTATCGGATTTAGATCTGGAGATCGAGCTGACAATTCCACTGGATCAAAACCAAGAGCCTCAAGATATTCCTCAACAACTAGAGCTCGGTGATTTCGTGTATTATCATCCATCAAAATGAAAAAATTGCCAGTTGCACCGGCATATGGGCGGACATATGGATCAAGGGTCTCATCTCAACATCTCAAACCAGTCACAGTTCCTCCCTGGAACACATGCAGGTCAGTGTAACCACCCAGTGAGATAGATCCCTGCCCAAACCATTATTCCACCACCTCGGTACCTGTGTCTTTCAACAGTGTTGGATTGATGGTATCTGGTGTTTTTTCCCTCCAGATAAGCAGACGTCCTGAATCGCTCTCCAGTGTGAATCTGGACTCGTCTTTAAAGATTACAGGAGCCCATTGCCCAGGAAACGTGTTATCTTGCCCAAGATAAGCGGTCACTTCTCTGTCGTCCGTAGAGGGGGACACGCACAACTGGTCTCCTTGCATAGAAACCTGAATTGTGAAGACTTCTTCGCACCGTACTAACGGATATTCTTCTCCCTGATGCTACAGAATGGTCTGCAACAAGTAACAACACAGAAATGCTTCTTTTCCTTCGAACCGAAAGAGCTATGAAACGGTCTTCTGCAGGTGTTATAGCTCGTGATCGACCTGGAACATGTCTTCTGGACACAGAAGCTTTGGTTTGATATTGATTCCAGAGACGGTGGACCACACTGCGAGGCACATTAAGAAGCCTAGCAACATCAACCTGGGACAACCCTATTTCCATCCGTCTGACCGACCGACACTTTAACGAATCGGGCAAACGGCTTCTCTCAGACATTGCGGGACCCCACTGCCTATTGTTAACGAATCTGCTAACACAATTTGAAAATCAACAGAAGTTACACGCGTAATTACGAAAGTCTAATATTTGCATATTTTTCGCTCACTCATGTATACCCGTCTTTTTTTATAAAAAAGTGGTAGCTATCTTTTTTGCATAATTTTGCATAAAGTTAGTTTTTATCATTTATATAAACTATAAATTTTATTGTTACTGTCATTTTTTTATGGGGAGCTTCGAAAAACATGTTGTTCCTTAACTTTTGGAGGACAGTGTATTTTAATATTTTAAATTATTTATACTTAAATAGATAATATTTTAACCAACCTTAAACAAACAATTATATTATAAAATTAATAACACAGAATATTTAAATTCCCTATCTAAATACTTTTTAATATCTTCATTTACACCTACGTAAGGAAACTGAAATCAAAATATGCATTTCTGAGAGTATTTAGGAAAATTGCATGAAATAGCTACAAAATAAATTTATCTCAGTAATGATGATTAATGCCGCGAACAATGAAGATTGATTGCATCGTATGCTCGAGAACCTAATATATGGAAAGGTTTTCTTCCACGAATTGTTTTCAAGTGGGCCTTATTATATCGAATTTTTAAAGCTTATGTTTCTTTGAAACATTACTTTTCTACTTTTTACATTTTCTCCTAACTTTTTGTAGTTTTCCTAAAAAACTACTTTTCATTAAACAGTGAATTATTGTTTTTTTTTTTTTTTCATTTTAAGCAGTGCAGTCTTAATTCTTACTCAATATTATTAAATATTGAGTAGAGGATCAGGAGATTTAAGGATCAGGAGATTTAAGTTCCCATTTGTACTTCGAAATTGATACTTCAGTTACCAGTTAGGAAAATTGCGATATTTTTGCTATTTAGCTTGAATTATAAACCTGCAAAAAACGTATTTAACATCATATTTTTATAAAATATGATTATATTTGTTTATAAGTCATATTTTTCAATATATGAAAATTACATGTTGATAATTTAATAAGCAGAAACAATATTTTAATTTACTCACATTTTGGTAATGATAGAAGAAGTTTGGTAGGCAGCTTTTTGTTTTTCATAAAATTCTCTAAAAGTAAACAATTTCTCATAAAAAATGAAAATACTGTATATTGAAAAGATATACTTAATATGAATTTTAATATGCAATGTTATATGCTGGATAACATGGCTATGTAGTTCAGATTCAGCAACTGATTAAAAATCATTTGACTTTAGAACAGTAACTTTAAATTAAATCTTAAAAACTACTTTATAAACAGTTGTTCTAAAGGCTTTCAAATTATTCAGTTTACTGCTAAATTATTTTTAATGGAATAGGTTCTAGATCGACTATCATCAGGGATTCATACATGTCCACCTACACAAGGACAAAGTATATTCAGCACCCTTGTGACGATGCTGCGACATAGAAGCTGCAGAAACTTGGCAAATTCCCAATAATTACAGAGTACACAGCACTCAAAAATGTTTTTAAACAAATTAAGATAAAATTATATCAAAACACATTCTTAACTAACATCTACTATATATTCCCAACAGTAATTTCCAAAGAGCACCATATTTTCACCTCTTCTTAAAACTTCTCATTTCTTTCTTGAAAAGACTCTTTCGACCTTTAAAGTTGGTACCTTGGAACACGATGTTATCAGCAGAATCATAAGCATCGATTTTCGACTTCAAAATAGATTCAATCGAAGTCCTTCGACACTCCTGTTGAGTGAAGTTCATTGTCATTCGTTATGCATTTCGGGTTTGCTCTAATCTTAAAGGGATAAGGCATCAGCAAAGCCTTCGGTTCTGGCAAACCTGTGCAGTCGCTCTAGTTCACCATTCTCTGGTTTCTGTTGAGTTCATCTATCTCTTCCTCCAATGCCTCATGGGTGGACGACTAACTAAGCATCTCTTTACTTATGCTGTCTACATTCATACACACTATTTTATAGGAATGCTGCTATGTGTTTCACCATTGACCATCGCGGTTTAGTGACCTCCGGAGCCAACTCCTCTTGTTTCTTGGTTCCTTTCAATTCCTCGACGAACACATATCTTTCTTTTGCTTCAGCTAAACAACAAATAAACCAAACGCGAAAAAATTCCATCATCATTCGTGTTCGCAGTATGGAGTATTCGCCTCGGGACCGCCTCTTCACTGAACACTAGTCTGGAGTTAATTCTCATCTTCTCGAGTTCAAATTTTCTTTCTCTCTCTGGTTCTCTTTTTAACCCGTGTGTTATAATAATTTCTAAATACATTTTCCCATCAATTCCTAGTAGCACCATTCAGACTTATTGAAGTCTGAATGATGTGTAGAAATGTTCTCCGAAGCGAAAGAGCTTCCAAGGAGAGAGAGAGAGAGAGAGGCTCTAATATCTTTCTACAGCCTCATTTCCGACCTCGAAATTTTTAATACAACACCCATCAATGACTCATCTGCAATGCCTTACTTATTTACACAATCAATACAAAACCCAACAATGAACCTTTACAGATTATTCAAAAATATAGATTGCAGCACCTAGAAACATCTACCCCTTTTTCAAACATGATGGCGACTTTCTCCAACTCAAAGAGGCCTCTCCTTAGCACATTTCCTCTGTGACTTTCCACTCTCAGCCGTCACTTTTAACTTCGATCTTCAACGTTTCGTAGTACGTCAGTTTCTTCCTTTGCCGCACGGTATGTCAGAATAATTTTCTTTCCTAGCTTGACTATTAAACCGGAGCCATACAGCTATGTTCTTATTTTCATGATTAAAAATTTTATGTTTTTATCTCAAATATATATTTAATTATCTTTTTATTTTTAAATATTTATATTGTTTTTAATAAGTAGTATAGTTTATGTAGAAAATTTACTAGGAATTTACCTTGATATAATCAAACCACTTCCTTTCTTATTTTTTACTGTGAAGTCGATATAAAAAATTTCAAAGTATTCCTTTCTTTTTTCCGTCATATTTGAACATCAGAGGTTCTTTTATATTTCCTGTCACTTCATATTGTTCACCTGAAAATTTTACAACATTTACTTTGAAAATAATTAATAATCCAATTCATTTTAACCATTTTTATTATTTTGTTAATTTGATATGTACTCAGATACATAAGAGTATGTAGATTTAATAATCCTTTGATTAGAGTGATCCTTTGATTGATTAGATTAGAAAGGAACTCATAAATATTTTTTTCATTTCTGGACCAGGAAATCTGATTATTGTAAAGATTGATGATGAGGATCTCCTTTTTATGCATGAAAAGAATGACATCACAACAATATATGTAAATAATAAATTTTCTTATATGACAAGGAATAAGTACTATTAAAAGGTAAAAAAAATTATTAAATTATATTACAAGTATTTTTGTAACTGTAAGGACATAATATTTAAAGTATATAAAATTATTTATGTTAGAAATTAATTAGATTCACAACTAGATGAAATATTGTGAGCATATAATTATTGAGACTTAGAAATATATTTCATAAATGACTAGGATGAAATGAATAACATTTTCTTTTCAAAAATATATTTATATAAGCTTTTTCAGTTATTAGAAATAAGGATAAAAGCAATAAACTATCAGATCAAAGAAAGAAGCTATTTTTTTCTTGCAAAACACATGTAAATCATCGTAAATTTTAAATTTCTGGAAAAAATTTCACTGAAAAAAATTAGATATATAAAAGGTATTAAATAATTTTAAATTTTATACTTTTTATTTGATTTATTAATAAAGTTTAAATATAAAACTAATATCTCATAATTTGTTAAGTTAACAGTACTAATAATTAATGTGATATTTTTACTTAAAAATCCATAATAGAAGCAGAAAGCATTTTTGAGTGGATTGTAATTTTCAAAAAATATTTTATCCTTAAATAATCACAATAATTGGAACTAAATATTTTTAAGAAATCTGCTTTAGAAAATGAATATGTTTAAGAAAATTGTTATATTTAAGAGAAAATATTTAATTCTTGTAATCATTTTGAGATTATCTCATAAAGAATACTTCGATTATTAATTCTGATATTAATTCCGAAGATATTAATTGTGCAGTAATTCATAAAATAAAAAATAAAAGAATTTCAAAATAAGATTATTAATAAGATTTAAGAAAAGATTTAAGCTGAAGAAATTTTTCTTTAACCAAACTCAAAGCATTTTGACCCAAAAATATTATAGTGAAAAGTAATTTAAATTTGTTAAACATAATAAATAAAACATAAATTATTACCTCCATTAAAACTTATCTTAAAAGTTCTTTGGAAATTTTCTCGGGTAAGTTGTTTAATATCGAAATGCACTTCTTTTAGAAGTTCTGATTGCCCTTCAGAATCAACAGCGAATCCTAAGGACAAGCTGTTAGAAAAAAAAAATAATACATAAAATTTCAAATTTAATTTTTGATTAATAAATTTTGAAAATATTCCACGTACAATTCATAATTTTAAAAAGTTCTATTTAACAAGTAATAAATATTTTTAATTATTCTGCTCATCAGTAACTTATTAAAAGTCCATGATAGTCCTGGTGCTATGGGATACTTACTTTTTAAAAGCATATGGTGCTGAGATATTTACTAAATGAAACCCGAGTCCAATCTATAAAAAAAAAAAAAAGAAAATATAATATATACACATACAGTCCATAAAATACATTATGGGAATTAATAAATAAATTAATTAATAGTTAAAGAATACCTACAGCAGGTGTTTGTCCCAAAAGAGTCATGGATTTGCAACTTGTTGCATTTACACGTTTTCCTAGGAAACGATAGAAATTAGAAATCAGTCAATCTATTGCTGAAGTTTGAAAATTAAGAGGCATATTTGCAATCTCACCAAGGTCCCTTATCTTTTCGCCAAATAAGTACATTTCATATTCAAATGTATCCTCAACTGAAACAGTCCCCGTTGCAACGCCTGTTTGTGCATAGAAATTGAAGGCATCAAGAACCTTTAATAAAATTGAAATGAAGAAATGTAGATTTCATGTGTATTATGTTATGATCACCATCAATATTCTATAAAGCACAATCAAAGATTTACAAGAAACGATCAGAATTTCTGTTACGCTTATGAATTTTATTTTAAAAACGAACTAGAATGTAATAATACATGAAAGTTGAAGAAATGATTTTATTTGATTAAATTCTCCAGCATTGATATAACGTTATGTTTTATAGTATAAGTTGAATTTAAATCACATTAATGCAAGATATTGGACAAAGGATGTTTATATGCAAGTAAAGCTGATATAGCTTTTATAAAAAGCATGATAAAAAGTATTTATTTACAAATGTTTAATGAAACTGTTAATTTATAAATGTCATTATTAAACTGTCGATTGATCAATTTTTTTATACTTAGAAAATGTTATTATAATAAAATAATCAGAGGATTTTATTCTTAAATTTTGGAATATTTTCCTTCTATAATTTTTTATTAGGTATTGACTCTCAAAAGAATTTCTTAAAATTAATTAAAAATTAAATTCTTAAAAATATATGATTTGTGTAAATCAATTGTTAATTGTTATTACTGGTATATATATATACTTAATACATAATGCAATTTAAAAATAAAAAAAAGGTATATAAATTTATCCATTATAAAACACATTGGAAAAATAACATACTATACATAAAATAAATATTACATTTATATATCAAAGTTATGAATAAAATACTATAGATATATTCAAGTAATAAAATATTTTATTGATTACTTTTTAACTGGAGGTGAAAAACCATATTTCCAGTCGGCTTTTGCCAATGCAGTTGCGATTTCTCTGGGGTTGTTATCTAAGTTAAAGTCATACACATCCGAAGAGGCCTTCCATCTTTCGCACAAAAAATGAATAAAATAAAAGCTTTTTATTCAAATAAATATAATTCAAGTTTCAATATTCCATTGCTAATAAATAAAAATATAAAATTATCATTCTAATCCTTTTTTACGTTCCAATTATGCAAATGGTGTGTTTATTACATGTGAATTATACTATTCACATCTCAAAAACTTTTAATAACTGTGAGCCATAAAGTTGGTAATGTATATCAAGGGGAAATAAATCTTTTAATTTCAAAAGGTATCTTAAGTCGATTCAATCACGATCTAATGTACGTTAAACTTGCGGCAAACTATTATAAAATGAGTAAAATCCCATCTTTTCGCCTCCTTTTTCTAATATTTTGTTAAATGAAATATAATAATAATAATACAAAATGTTGCAAGTTTAAATAAATGATTGAAATATATATATAATACACGAAATTTTAACTACGAGGATTTGTATTTTTGGTAATTTTTTTTAATTTTCTTTCATAATTAAGTAAATTGTAGAATACTTTTTAAGCATGAACTGATCCCCCAAATCATTGCGTTATGCAGGTGGAGTTTAACTGCAAAGATCACTGAAATGAATGAGAGAATAATATGGAAAAAAGGTAATAATGAATCAAATTTGAGCAAAGTAAATATTGTGATAACCAAATGGATGTTTAATAAAGTTTTAGGGAAACCTAAATTTATGTAATCTTTTCGTAGAATGTAGTAATTAGCAATATCTTGGAAGACATTTACAATAAAAGGAACAGAGCGACCAGCAAATTGCAATTGATAACAAAGGTGAAAGAAACGTTTGTTGGCCATGCCGACACAAATACGCTATAATGTCACAGACACCCACAAAATGAGTTTACCACAGATAGTTTACCATATATATGAGTTTAGTAGTAGAGATGAAGAAGCAGAAACAATAAATTTATTATTCATTTTTGTCTGTGATACTGTAAAATCTAGTCCTATTTGCCTACGCTAAATTTGATTAATGCATTAACGCTTTTCTGGAAGGATAATCACGTGCACTGGGTTATTAAACAATTATATGCAGTTACATGTTCGTGATGGGGAAATCCCTCTGCAATCGTTCCAACAGAATACATAGAAAAATGAGTATAAGTATCAGCTTCACAAACAATAAATATATCAGAATAATTTCTGTTATAATCATGTACATTATACTATAAATAATCTACGACTTTAAGTGAAAGTATCATAGTGGTTAAACAAGCTTGGATTTCTCCAAAAGAGGAGCTTTTAAGTTATATTAGATAAAAGATTTTAAAGTTTTAACATTGGTATATTTAAAAGCTGATTAGGCAAACCAAAGCTAACTTTCCTTCAAATATCTCTACTCATATATGAACGCATCAAAGTTCTTTTTTTAGTTATATTTTAAAGATTCAAGAAAAAATAAAATCATGTTTTACATACTTACATAAACACAAATTTTACAAACACTGTTTCTTCAACTTCATTATCTGTAGATGTTTCCCTACAAAAACGAATGAATAAATATTATTTGAAAATGTCAACTGTCAAAAAATATCCTTCGTAGTAATAATTATGAAATTTTTTTGTGTCAATAATGATTTTTATTTATTTTTCATACTACATCTTTGAAGATTAATTCCTCTTTTTCCATTAATTCTATGTCAATAAATATTTATGACATTTTAAAATGCTGGTCATTTTTTAAAATTTAATTTATTTAATAAATTAAGAACGACTTGTGCTTTAAATGCGTTAAATGTTCTTGAACTTCAGAAAAAATTTCTTAAGAAATTTAATTTCAAAAGTAATAATATTTTTAATTAAAGTAATTAATTTTTTAAGATTCAAGTAATTAATTTATATGCAATTGAAATAGACATCGTTGTTTAAAAATAAGAATGATTATATATATATAACTTTTAATTACATTTTTTTAAATTTTCTTTTCAGCATTAATAAAATTTTTCTTTTCTAATTATAATAACTTTAAGAAAAAAAGTTTTAAACATTTTTTAAATTTTTGACTGATGGAATATTTTATTTCATAGGACATAGCCTTTGAGATGAGGAGCTGAATTCAGTTTGAAAACCCTTATAAGTGAGAATGAATACATGCATTGCTGATGGACATGATAAATTTGTAGAAAGCTCCCCTCAAATGTATCAAAGCAATAGGAAAATGGACAAAAAAAAAAAAAACACCAGGAAGAATGTTACTAAAGCTTTCGACCTCATATGCCTTGATGGCATCGCATTTAAAATGAACCAGTTGAATTTTTCCTGCTTATTCCATGTATCCCATTTATAATTATCTTAGAAATAGAACTGTTTAAGTAATCATTGACTGTGTTCCATTTCAAAGTGGTCGAATTAAATCTATTACTCCACAAAGAAGTGTCTCTTAAGCCCGATATTATATTATATTTCATTTAGGAAGAAAGAGCAGCAGGTAAGCACCTCAAGAGCAGCAGGTAAGCACCTGTCTATTTGCTGATGGCTTGGCTGCGTTCAAGGAAATACAGTCAACTTTATTATCAGAACGGTTCAAAAGTTTTTAGACTATTTGTAAAAATGGCTAATCTTATGGAGAATTGTCGTCCACAATGATAAATTAACAACAATGTTTTTCCACTAAGAAAATGCCAGGAATATGGAAATGGGGCCAAAATTAAATATCTTGACCTAATCATCTATAGCAACTTAACCTTCCAAAAATGCATCAATAAAAAAAATACTGGAATAAAAGCCTGCCATTATCGGGGAAATATTCCATCATTTTTTCTTCAAAATAAGTTACTGATTTACAAAGATGCCCTCAGACCTTCTCTTACCTATGCTACCCCAAAAGGAATTTTCTGATAAAAACTAGCCGTGACAAGATTTAAATCCTGCAGAACTAAATACTTTGTATTAACACTGAAACTCCCTGTTATATACGTAATGATGCAATTCATGATGACCTAAACATCGGAAATTCCACCAAGAAAAACCTCAAGAATATTCTTTTAAGGACTCATCAATCATAATAACTTCCTTATTAGAGATCAAATTTTCTTTGCCCAAAACGGAGGAATTGTTAAATATCCACATGATTCCACTACCAAATGGAATCTACGTCTAAAACTGCCATAATGCTTCGAAAGTCGCTGATATATCCTTATTAATCCTCAAAATACAAGATTTTGAAATTACTTCTACATACGCGCAGCAGCACATTCAAGTCTGAAAAGTGCAACCTGCCATACTAAAGTGTTTTGTCTCTTCGTGAAAGACTCATGTTACTAGACGAAGTTATCTGACGTCACAACCATTTCGTAGCATTTACACCGGTTTTCCATTTAAAAGTCGTTATTTCTTTCTTTTTTTCTTTAATTTATTTATTATCTTTTAATTATTTAGCCCTGCCACTTTAAAAAAAACGATTCTTCGATGTGTCATTCAGAATTAGAATTAGAATTAGAATTCATACAGAAATTCAACCTGCCTATCTAATCTTGATTGATAAAGTATTTCTGCTAAATATTGGTGACATAAAAAAGGCATAGAAGGCATAGTAGTAGGCCTCCTATATTGCAATCAAGTTAATGATTATTGAACATTTTATATTTTTTTAATTCATAACAAAAATATAATTACTTTTAAAAATGTTTCTTCGGCGCGAGATTATTTTTTATATTACTTGATGATCTATATAATTTGTGTGGTTAAGGTTGTAAGGTAATTGGTCCGAGCTAATACTATTATTTTTAAATTATGTTTTATGGAAAACATTTAACGTTAATTTTAAATTAGATTGTAAAGCAGTGACAAACACGAATATTAAAATATATGCATGAATATTTTTGTTAAAATGACCGTTATCCAATGTTGGCGTATCGAAGAAACGCAACATAAACGCTTTATTAGTTTTTTTTTTAGTTTTTAATACGGTTTTACAATGTTAATTCCTGTATTAATTTTTTTTTTTAATGCATGAATTCAGTATCTTAATAGTTCGTGATGAAACGAGTGTGTCTCGACTTATAATGACTCTAGAAACAACTATTTTGAAAATTAAAGGTCTAATCGCTTAAATAATTTTTCCAAGAAAATTGTGATTTTAACTGTCTGTTAAGTTAAAACTTTTACGATCAGTATTTCCAAATGTAGTATTAGTAGTAGCGTCATAGATTTTAATCCTTTTTAGTAATAAAAATAATGTAAAAATGTGAAGACAGAATCCTTTAAAAAAAGTTCAGAATATTTGATGAAGATAATTTGTTTTACCTTAACATGCCGCAGTAAAATATCCTCCATCTTCTCATTGAGCGAGATAATGCATCTGCAGATTACCACAAAAGAATGTTTTGCTGTTTTCATCTGATAATTGCTGGCCCTCCACGGTTTCTGCCAGACAATACGTTTTTCCATTGGCCAGTTTTAAATAAATCCAGGCATCGGCTGTCTGGTTGCAGCCTCTCGCTATGCGCACAAGTAAACATTCCGATTTTGAATTCACTCCGTGAAAATAACTTCATCCGCTGACTTCAAAACAAAAAATCATTTTTGGTCATACGCCATCGCTTCGTTTAGTTTAATTTATACTTAAAGAACAGTTGTTATAACAATATTCTTACATAAAATATCAATTCAAAAATATAAAGCTATCATTTTTCAACTGGGTAAATCTAAAATAATTGCATAACCTAAAAGATTCAATTTATTTCAATTATATTTATTTAAATTATATTGTTTTTTTTTTCATCTTATCGTAATCATATAAAAAAATTTCTATTAATTGTTCATATACTGATAGTTTTTATATATTTTGATGATCAATTATTATTACAATTTATTATTGCACAATTATTTTCACATATAATGTTCTAAAATTTGTTTTCTTAAATTCAAAAAACTGGGTAAAAGAGATGACATTTTTTTAATGATTTGTAATTTTTATATCTACTAGAAAGATGAAAATCTTGCCGTATCTCAGCAAATTATTAA
>BPLR01013311.1:0-45551 GCA_021605095.1 Caerostris extrusa | reverse complement strand
GCTGACAAACCTACCCCTTAAAAAGGAAACATCTCCTGTCTCACAATCTGCCAGTAGGTGGGCGGCCTTGGCCCTCCATGGGGCTGTTGCGCCGTAAAGAAAAAGAAAAATGGTAATTAAGTGAAAATGCCATAGTTAGTAACAGATAGCAATGCCTTAATATAAATTCATATGTATTTTTTTTTATAAACAGACGATTAAAAACACACTCATGTCCATAAATTAAGGATAATTCAGAATCACACAGAAATTGAACTCTAAAATAAAAAATTTCACCTGTAGAATTATCACACACATCTTGAAGAAGAATATGCAAATTACAGGAAACCACCAGATGGCGCGGATAGTACGTCACAATGACGAGAGTGTAAGAGAGGGGTATATAAGGGAATGGTGGCAAAAGAAGTAAAAATTGTTCACAAGCGCTTTAAAAAGCCTTTCAGTGCAATAACCGCATAGTTATGGCACAAAGGAAGCATTTGGATGATTTTTTACGTGGTAGAATTATCGGACGACTGGAATGTGGACGTACCCAGCTGGAAGTATCCGAGGAACTTGGAATCGCCCAGAGTGTCATCTCCAGGCTTTGGCAACGATTGAGATGATGGTAATCATGAGTAGATGTTACAGCACAGGTCTCCCCGAGTTACAACGCCGAATGAGGACCGGTATTTAGCAGTTACTGCCAAAAGAAACGAAGACGGAAATCAGCGTCGGTTACCTGTCATCGTCAGCTCACGCCAGCTACCGGTACGACAGTTTCAAGGCAGACCGTGTGCAGACGCGTAAGGGTACATTTGTCTATATGCTTGTAGGCCTGTCAGATGTGTTCCACTTCCTCAATCACTGTCGCCTGCAGTTCGCCTGCAGTGAGCATGCATTGTGGACTCCGCAACAGTGGTCTTGTGTGATGTTTTCCGACGAGTCAGGTTTAGTTTGCATCTGATTCTCACCAGTTACTCATATGGAGAGTGCCAGGTACCCGTTACCACCAAGTGAACACCATTGAACGACGCACCGTTACGGTGGTGCAGGAGGGCTCATTTGGGGAGGAATTATTCTTGGTTTCCAGGGCGACCTGCATGTTCAGAGTGTAACAGTGGAAAGCGGGCCACATCTATCCGGGAAGTCATTCTGGAGTGCAACATGTTGTTTTTTCGGGGCGCCATGGGTGCTGGGTGAATTTTCTGTTCATGGATGACCAAGCCCGTCCTCACCATTTGCAAAAACATTGTGAACGAATGCCTTCAATTGAGATGATATCACCCGTATGGATTGGCCGGCAAACTCAACGGACTTGAATCAATAGAGCATGTGTGGGATATCCAGCCCGACAGTGCAGCCCGTCAACCCCTCCCACCTGTCAGCCGGAACTTCGGAGGGCTGGCTGTACTGGCGTGCAGAAGAACTTTTAAGGCAATGACTTCGGTCATCTTTGCATTTTGACGTTTATTCTTTTGTATTTTTTTTTCCTTGTTATTTTGTTATTATTACTATTTTTTTTATTCTTCTTGGCTGCCTTGCCATTGGAAATAAAAAAAAAAAATGTTGTATTGAACATGAAAGGAAAAAGTTTATAAAAACTGGAAAAAATTTAATGAATCAAAAAGGATTCTAAAATCATTTATTTAATTGTCTGTGTAGATAGTTATATCAAATGAGTGTTAGAAAAGGTAACGACTAAATATCAAGATCTGTTAATTTTGTGACTGTGATATTGAAATTTTGTAAGACCTTTAAACCCGGTTTTTGGGTTTTATTTTTTTTCTTCAAAGGAGGAATTGGAGTTATAAATATAAGAGAAGAGGGATTTTTATTGCTGATTTAGGAAGTTGTGACTTGTTATATTTTTTCGAAGTGTTTTAAGAGATTTCTAAAAAATGGAGGTCTGACATTGACTGAAAAATGACCGACAGATTTCTTTTTTAACAAATTGTTGAGTTTTTACATGACTTGCTGTTGAAATAATTTTGTAGTTTCATCCTTTGTAATTGAAAATGAGTAAGAAGCTGAAAGCTTTTACTTTTTTGAGTCTTCCTTCGGAGTGCGATGAAATCTCAGAGCTTCAATAACAGAAAGTCAGCTAAGAATTTTAAATTTTAAAAATTTCTGCTGCTTTAAGACAATTGAGGGACAGTGGCTTTGTTTTTCCCTACTGCACTTGACATTTGGGAGCTTTTAGCTGCGTATGATTCAAAAGAATGTTGGTACATCAGTGTTCTGAGACAACTGAATCACAATTTGTGGTTGGTTGACATAGGAATGACAGTTTTGGCACTATGGGGTTTATCGTAAAAGCAGATTAATTGTTTTAATGTCAAACATAATCTCACATATTTTGGTAAGAGGATCCTGAAATTGTGACTAATACGGGAATTGAAAGGATGGGCTTTGCTCATTTCAGCAAATCGTCGAAGATGTGTAACGTAAAGTTGCTTTCCAATTCCATTGCAAGGCCTACAAGTGTCTGTCTATCTTTCAGGATATCGTGAAGTAGGAATCTGGTGGATATCTTTTTCAGTGTAAAGATGCTTTGATTGAACACAAGTTGGCTTTTCAGGTTTGCCAATTTTTCTGGCGGTTTTTCGAAATGAGTAAAGTGGATAAGATTAGCTTGCCTTTCCCAGCTATACTCATACGTTCAATGTGTACTTCCAAAGTAGTTACTTTTGGCGCTACGTTATCTTTAAGTATTTTGGATGTGCTTTCGGTATTGCTCCATTTGGAACATCAAGTGCAATGAGAAAAGAACGAGAGCCATGTTGTATGGAATTTGCCAATTTTAAAGGATGCTCTACGATAGGATATGAAATTGAGATCTTTGTTCTGGAGGTGGATATTGGAGGAGTAAACCATAATATTAAGGTGTGTATTGTTGTCATACCATACCAAACCTAAACTCGCCCACTCAAAGAGTAGAGTATTCTTGAATTACAAGAATTTACTAACGAAAACGTATAACTAGGAATGAATCTAGAAATTAAATACAAATACAGGTGGCTTACTTGGAACCGAAAATCAAATTAAAAGAAATGAAAGCTATAGTATCAGGAAACTTGACACAAAATCAAAGAATAGAAAAACTGAACCTGAACGCAACTCTCCAACGTCCACGTTTAAACGATGAAACGGCATGAATCACTATCTTTTGGAACATTGGATTAAACATAAGCCCTTGCTAGTGCAGAGACACTTGTGAACTTTTCCAATTATGAAAAAAAAAAAAAAAAAAAAAAGATATATTGTGGCAAATATGAGACTACAGCTTTTCATGGTCTATAAGTTGGTTTGTACTATGGTTTGTCTAATTCTTCTTGACTAGAAACTTTTCAAAAACTAAAGCCCTATTGTCATCAAAGTAGAAGCCCTGAATTTTTTTCTTACAAAGTAATATGTAAAGTCAACTTTTTTTAGTAATCTTTTTTATTTTTTATTAATTCATAATCTTGTAAATATGCGAAAATCTTTTGTTATTCCTGTAATTGTGTTGTAATAGGGACACAAGGGGTATACTATGCAAATTTAATCGATTCAAAATATTACATTCAAAAAGATGCATATAGAAGGAAATTAATTGAATTGTTTTACTGTCAGTTTTGTTTGATAAGTTTACATTTTGTATTTCGTTTCACGAATAGAAATAAATATTTAGTATGTATAAATAAAACAAACAATGCCAATAAAAGATATATGAATAGCTATTTCATCAATATTTATTACAACAAAAGTAAAATTTCTCATATTTCTACTTCACATTTACTTTCGTTTGAACAACTTTAAAAAATATGTCTTTGAAAGTTAATAATTATTGATTTCTTAAAACAAATTAAATGTAAAATGTTTATAGCTATTAAATACAGATAAAAGTTATATAAAATATATTTGTAATCATAGTAAAGTGGTTCATTCGTAAAAATCACAGAAGGTTATGCTCGATTATTCCTTTCAAATAAAAATTTTTAGTTCTATAAAGGCGTTGTTTTTCTACGAATCACATTTAGTATGCAAGATGTATTACTGGGCAGCTCTTCGTAACTATATAAAAGATGAAAATTTCAATTTTTCAACCGAATCATTAACTTTCAATATTTCGTAAATGGCACATTAATTAAGCTTTATACTTCGATAGAATAAATGGAATTTTATCTTTGAAACATATTTATCGATATTAGATACGTGAAAATTCTTTTTGGATAATCCTTATAAAGAAAATATCCTTGTATGCCTTTTTTTTGAATATCGTTGTATTAATAGACATTGAACCAATATGAAACAGTAACTTATCTTTATTCTATTAAGATAGTATGGATTTTGAAATTTTAAATGCCAAAATAATGTGCACGTTGAATATTGCTTGGTCTCTTACAGTGAATGATTAATTTCATTTTTAAACAGTTCATTGCGAACAATCATCAGAATGTTCAAAAGTTAGCTTAAATTTTTTTTCTTCAAAAAAAACTACACCTATTACTTATCTAATTGTTAATTTAATTTTAATAACAGATTATGATAATATATTACAGGTTTTTTAAGCACAAGATAAAATTTAATAAACAAGTGCATTTTGATTTCTAAAGAAGTGTTTTGCTCGTATATGAATATTTGTTTTCCAGTAAAGTAAATTAAAATATTTTTCGATTTGTCAAAATTTATTTATGATTAAGAAACTGAAAAAACCTTAACCGTTAACTCAACGGTTATAGGAAATACTTTCTATTAATATTTTATATAATTTTTTTGCCAATAATTTTATATTTTTTCGTAATCAATATAATCTATGAAATATTTTACATTCTATCATTATAACTACAATGTTTGATTTTTTATTTTGAATTTAAATAAAAAGGGAAAAAAATAATCAAATATTAATTTTCGTATTTTCTGTTAATCTATATAATTTTGAGAACAAAAAATTTTTATGAATGAAGTTTAAAATTGTATGCTGAAATTCTATTTGTAGAATAGCAGTTGATAATTCAAACGTTAATTTAAACTAACGTAATTCAGCGTTCACTTAATTTAATTAAGTTAATTAACTTATTTACTTTTAAGTTAAGTAAAACGTTAACTTAGCTTTTTTAAATTAATTAACTTAAACGTTAATATTAAACATCAATTATAATTGTTTTAAAGAATTTAATTGGGATAATTTTTTATGATTTTTTAAAAAATTATATGGAAATATATAAATAATTTTGAAAGTTAATCCTTGCAATTTAATTAAGGTAACATAATTTTTTATGCTTGCATAAGTAAATTCAGGAATTCAGACGTCAAAAATTTCAACGTCCCACTTTACTAAATTAAAAAAATTAAATTTTTTTATACTTAAAATGCTCTGTTTTGTTGAATATTGTAATGTGTATATCAGCTAAAAATGAATGAAAACTTTGTATAAAATTTTTTTTATTTTCACTTATATATTCTGAAAATTAAACGGTGTTTGATTATTCTTTTTATGTGCTAATTATTTTTCCAAGAAAAATTTTGTAAATTCACTTTTTCTGAAGAACACTTTCAAAATCTTCCAGGCTTTTATCCTTCATATTGCTTGAAATGGACATTGCCATCAGAATCTGTTACTTTCTTCACGTAAAGGGGTTTTCCAACCTTTGCGTGCATCTCAACACCATCCACTAATGTCACGTAAATTATTGCCATAAGGCATATGACAATTGCAATCATCTACAAAATAATTAAGGTATGATAAGCAAATAATAATAAATAATAAGCAAACAAAACTTTTCTTACATAATTATTATTATTCTTGTTTGTGAGCGGCATCCATTTTAAACTCTTACACTACCTTTCTCTCAGAAATCAGAAAATACTAACTGTTCAAAATAAATAAAATATGCAGTAATTAATTCGAAAATATTCTGTGGACAAAGAACATTTACATTTTTTTCATTCAGAACAAGAATTGATTTAATTATGTATCAGAAAGCGTAGTTATATTTTTAGTTCAATTCATCAAAGAATATTTACATAATTTTGCAATGCCTCCTGTTTCTTTTATGGAAGCGTTATTGGCTTCTAGACATAAGTTGATGGTTTAACTGATGGCGTTTGTTTCTATGTGGTTCTTTGTATTTATTTTTTATGATATATGTAAATTTGTCATTGGAAATAAAAAAATGTTCCTATGCTACATAAATATGTTTCGAAAACATATCAAAACATTTATTCTCTTTTTTAGTCAATTTTTCAAAAAAAAAAAAAAATCTTCATTAAACTTTTGAATACTGTTATTTTTGCAAAAACATTTTAAAATAGTTGCTGGGATTCATTAAAATTAAAATAAAAATATTTAAATACGAAATTAAATAAACAAAATATAAACAGTATAAATTTAGAATCCATTGGATTTATGTGCTTCGTTATAAGCACTGAGAGCTGACTAATTAATTTATTTCCGTACGAGGTAGAAAGTTATTTTCAGAACTGTATACAACTGAGGAAAATTGTTTCAACAAACACACGAGAAATGTTTTAAAAATTGTCAATTTTTACATTATACAAAAATGCATAATTTGGAGTGCTATGTCATAGGTTATATTTGCTAATGTTCAATATTTATATATTTCTGTTGAAGTTAGATGTTAGTATCCGCATTCCTTTTTCACATTATCCAATCCGCCTTAAAAATATTGTGTAATTTTAAAAATGTTTATTACAGTCAAAAATAAATAACTTTAGATAACAATTTAAAATGCAACATGAATTTTATATTTAGTTTGAATTATATTAACTATTTAATGAAAGTTATTATATTTTTATAATTTAAAAAAGTAAAATATAATAAATATTCATTTTGAATTGAAAAGCTCTCTTTGAATAAATATACAATAAACTATACTATATATAAATAAATATAGTGCAAGAAATTACGTCCAAAAATTCAAAACTTATTATCGAAAAATATTTACAAGATATTTTTCGATATATATATATATTTATATATCGAATTGAATTTTAACAGGTTTTAATTATTTTTATTTTTTCATTTATAAATTCCTAATAAAATATGGTGTTAACATTTGCAATATTTTTTTTCATTTGTTAATTATTTTTCAAGAAATTATTGCTATTTGTTGTGTTTTTTTTAAATACTTTTTTTCTGAAGAACGATTGAAAATATTTCAAAGACTTTGTCTTTCATGCTATTTGTATTGGGTATGACCATCAGAAAACCAATCGTCCGCACAAAAATTATCTTATTTATAATGTTTCTCTATTTTTAACTTGTGAACATGAAGTTGTGCCGGTTAGAAATTCATCATTGAGTCTCCATGAAAGTGAGTCAGTTTGAATTTTCGAATTTGCTTGAAGCCGTAGGGGCGTAACTCCTATCTGCAAAGTAGGGAGCATGGTAGGTAAAGTTCATGGAATAAAAGTCAAAGCAGCAAGTGACCAAGGTCTGTCTCAGTTCAAAGTAAGTTTAAAGAGCAACGGAAAAAAAATATACATACATATATATATTTTTAATAAATATAATTATATAAAAAGAGAGCTATTAAAATAAAGTAAAAATAAAAAGCAAAATCAATTAAGAATACACCACAGAATGGAGTTACAGCTGCTAGAAATGATGACTAAAGGAAGCAGGTCACTTGCTCCTGACGACTGAGCCAGTTAGTATAGGGCAGGGGTCGGCAACCTTTTGAGTCGGAAGAGCCAAAAATGGCAATTTACAAATTTCAAAGTTTTTAAAGAGCCACAAAAAATGTTTTCTTGCCAACAATAAATAACAGGTGGGCTAAAAAGTTTGTAGCCTGATACATAGATGGTGCTACTAGTATTATATCCATATGATTTTAGTTATCCCTAACCATCAAAAGACACGTGTATAAATTTGATAGCTGTTGCACTATTAGTATTTTGAGTTACAGCATTTTTAATGAAGTTACAGCATTTTTTTGTTCATCACGTGCTGTCCACTCGGCTGACTGTCGATTGGGCACCGGTGTGAAATGATGGAGCCATGTTTCATCCATTGTCACATATCGAAGCAAAAATTCGGGTTTATTACGATTGAACAGTTGCAAACACTGCTTAGAATCATCAATTGGTTGTTGTTTTGGGTCGATTGTGAGCTCGCGCGGTACCCACTTTGAACAGAGCTTTTGCATATCCAAATATTCATTCACGATATGTCCAACACGTTCCTTTGATATCTTTAGGTTCTCAGCTATCTCAATCAACTTCACTTTACGGTTATCAGAAATTGTTTTGTGGACTTTTTGATGTTTTCGTCGGTAACAACCTCTTTGGGGCGTCCACTGCGTGCATCGTCCTCGGTGCTCATTTGGCCTCGTTTAAATTTAGCAAACCACTTCTCTGCGGTGATTTTCCTGGTGCAAAGTCCGAATAATGTTTATCAAGCCAAGCTTTGGCTTCAATAGTATTTTTTTTTCGCCAAAAAGCAAAGCTTTATTAGCACACACGAAATTCCTTTTTATGCATTTTTCAAACTAACAAAAGTTGCTTCACTAAAAATGCTATAACTCACATATTAATAGTGCAACAGCTTATCAAATTTATACACGTGTCTTTTGAAGGTTGGTTAGGGCTAACTAAAACTTATATGGATTTAATACTGGTAGCGCCGATTTAATAATACTAGCCCACCTGTTAGTACTCGAATAAATAAAGTTTTTTGATAAAAAAAACTAATCTATTTATTCATAAGAAAACATATCTATTTATTCATTATATCATTCTATTTATTCATTATTAGATAATTACTTATTATTTAAGTAAAAAATTAAAACAATTAAACATTTACTTACAACACTAACTTGCACTTCAATAACAAACAATAGAACAAACAAATTCAATGGAGCGATGGCTTTGCATGGTTATTCAAGTAGAAAATTTAAACTTTACTAAACAATATAATTTGTACTTAAACTAAAAAAAAAAAAAACAATAACATACATTTGAGCAAACAAATTCAATGGGAGCATTGGCTTTGCATGGTTTTAGAAAGTTTGGATAAATTTGGCTCATAACTTGTTGCTTTAAGCACGACTCTAAACTTTTAACACGACTCTAAATTTTCATTTGTTAGTTGGCTTCTTACTTTACTTTTAATTATATTCATGCAAGAGAACGCTTGCTCGCCTGAATATGTCGATTCGAAGATAGTCAGCCCTCAAATACCAACTTCTTCACCTCACTGTAGCAATCTGGAAGACTATTCCATACGTCGAATAAAAATAACTCAACTCGCGGCATTTCTTTTAAAGTTGTCCACTTTTGTTGGGTTACGTACATACATTTCTGGATCTCCAACTCTTCCAACATGCTTTTCAACTCTGTAAATTTTCCACTCCACATTGTCTACTTTTTAAATCGATCAATTGCATTTCTAGAGATCCAGTATCAATTCCAAATGGCTCAATGTGGATTTCGTTACTGTTTGTGTTGAGAGGATTTACTATGAATACTAGAATGGTTTTGTTGGTTTTGAATTGCTGAATTCTATCAGCAAATTCATCTTTAATTTTTTTTTATAACTGTGCTGAAGTACCTCGTGTCAACAGTTGCACTAGTTTTATCACGATATTGCTTTAGAAATTGAAAATGAAGTAATATAACGCTCTGAATATCTTCTGCCAAAAGAATTAATTTTCTTCAAAACAAACCAATTCTACCAAAACTTAGTCTGGGTTTCCCTTTCCTTGCAGTTTTAGATTCAGCTAATTTAATTTCGCTGTGATATCCACCATAAAGTAAAATTTTTGCAACCATTTGCCGTTCTCTAACTCAGGGTGATTAATACCTTTTTTATTTAGGAATGTATTTATTTCATTCAAGCACAAAGCAAAACGTTTCAACACCTTACCTTTGGAAATCCATCGCACTTTATTGTGAAGAAGGAGGTCGGAATACCGAGTCTCCATTTCGTTTAAGAATTCTTTAAACTGACGATGGTAGAGTGCTTTTGATAAGATGCTGTTAACAATCTTGATTACCAAATTCATGACCTCAACTATTTCGGCCGGAAATGTTTGGGCACAAAGCGCTTCTTGGTGTATTATGCATTGAAACGTAAGAATTTCGTGCTTTATTTTGCTCTGAAGAATCGTTGTTGCCCGTTTATTTTTCCTGTCATACTTCTGGATCCATCAGTTGCTATTGAAACGATTTTATTTAAATCGATCTTATTGTCTTCAATGCATTTTTGCAAAAGAGTGCATAAGATGACCGTAGAGCGACAAACCAAACCAAATCAATACATCTTTGCCCGGCATTCGCTATATCTTCCAGTCTAGTTTGTCCCGAGACCGGTAGCAATCCTAGAAGTTCTTCTTTGGACCTTGGGAAGACATATACCTGACAAAAAGGGCAACTTGTGCCATGTCTTTTATGTCGCAAGACTGATCTATAGCCAGTGATAAGGCAGAAGAAAGTTGAATATCTTCCACCTGCAAATATGAATAGTGGAAAATATTCAACTTTCATATTTGCAGGATATATGAAATATTTAGCTGATAGTGGCAAATCTTTGATTTTTTCAAGATTTCTGGTTTGTTTTTGAAATCACGAAACAATACTTCAGATTCCTCGTTAATCGATTCAGAACGATTTTAAAATGGTTTTTTTTTTGGTAAAATAAATAATATTTGCGTATGGAACTAAAGAGCCGCAGTTTCACATCCAAAGAGCCGCATGCGGCTCGCGAGCCGCAGGTTGCCGACCCCTGGTATAGGGCAGTTGCAAGTTTTGTAAGACCGCCCTTGGGCTTTTAGCATTCTCCGGTAAAGAGAAATTGTATCTCGGAAGCTTACGAAAATTACGAAGCTTACGAAATTTTCCGCAAGCTTGAGCATAAAATTTTGAATAGAAGGGAGGGCAAGACTATGACGAATGTCATCATTTCTAAAGTACCAAGGAGTTTATTTTCTAGAATTTTAATATAATTAATGTGGTACCTTGCAGCAGAGCCCCAAACCGGACTCGCATAAGTTATGATGGGACGCATATAGTACATGTAGATTAGTAATTTATTATCAATTGAGAGGGGGAATTTCCATTAATAAAAGGATAAAGCATGCGAAGACGGGTGTTAAATTTCTTTTTAACATGATTAATGTGATTAGCATAAGTTAATTTGCTGTCAAGAAAACTCTCAGATATTTAGCATTAGTAAACCAGTTAATTCGCCGATTAAAGAGGTAGATGTTAGGAGGATCCAAGAAAGTGAAGCTAAAAAAAGTAAGCTATAAAATAAAAATAAAAATTCGTAAAAGTATGAGTTGTTATTTAAAACTTATTAATCTCCTAGCACAACATGATAAACTTTTCATTTCAAAAACTTTTATATACAATAAACACTGATTTTGCACGTGATTTGATAAGTTTTGTAAAACTGGCATTGAATATGTGTAGCTAAATATAACAATTGACTCATATCAAGTCATATGCTCTGTAGTTCATTTTGAATTGTTTGGCTTTCAAAATATAAACAGTTATTGCTTCAATATCTTCAAAATAGGGTCTAAAAATTAGTTTGTTTATAAAAGTTGATTTAACTATTACTTCACTGTCTGAATTTAGTAGTGCTTCTTGTAGTATTTAATCAATTGCCCCTTCATAATGTTCTAGAGTTGTTAAGTTTTGTTATATTTCTGTTAGTATTGAATTTGATAGTTCTTGTAGGCTATTCTGCACATTACGGTCCCGATTTTACCAAGTCTCTTTTCCGCGCCGAATGGAATCGCCAAAACCGCAGTATTTCGTGACCGCACCTGCTATTTTGTTTGTTTAGGGGAGGAATTTTCGAAAACCGTGAA
The DNA here is from genome assembly GCA_021605095.1 of Caerostris extrusa. Classification (NCBI taxonomy): domain Eukaryota; kingdom Metazoa; phylum Arthropoda; class Arachnida; order Araneae; family Araneidae; genus Caerostris; species Caerostris extrusa. The sequence continues at coordinate 33,750 of BPLR01013311.1, read as the reverse complement.
CAAAGTGTTAAGTGAACAAATGATAAAATAAACAAGGGCAAAACCATGGATTACACTAAAGTACAGAATAATGTATTATATTGTTGCTGTTCTAATGCAGCTGGCAATACAGCGACAGTTGATCTTTATGCCATTAAGCAAGGGCTGCACCGCTGTTACTCATTTATCACTACCCAGGGGCCGTGTAGCTTGAATATATGCATGCTACGGACATGAATAACACTACCTCAACAACGCTCTACGATCACATTAGATCAGGATTTATGATTTAAAGTGGATTCTGAACCACTATAAACATCCATGGCACCGCCGGGACTCGAATTATGGGTTATACTAAAGTGCGGAACTGAGAGTTATTGAACAATGTTATATTGCCATGTGTATTCATCCAACAAATTATGTTCACACATGATAAACTGAAATTCGTGAGAGGATTTCAGTTTTTATTTCTTAATATATTACAGTTTCTTTTTGTATTAAAAAACTTTTTTTCGACGTTTTTATTAAACTGTTATACATTTAAGTTTGATTTTGTTAATTTTTTAATGGAAATTAATGTATTTTTATGTAATGATAAAAAATGTAATAAAAAATATCATGTTAGACTAAAAAAATCATATAATAATATATATTTCTTATAACAATTTAATAAGAAATCAAGGCTCGAAAAGGCAAAACTTTCTACAAGTCCTGTGATTTTATTTAATACTTTTAAAATAACCCTTACATTTTTTCAAATAAAGCCCTTTATTTAAATACGAAACATTTTAAATACATTAATACTCATTTATTATTCTACTGATTTAAAAACTTCATTATTAAACGAATTTTTTCTTTCTTTATAAAAAGTATAAATAGAAGCAATAAAATTTTTTTTTTTATAAAGAGGAATATAAAATAACTTTCAGAAAGTACGTACCAATAGTGTATTCATTTTGAGGAGTAAACTAGTATGTCGAAGCACAAATACTGTCTATGAAATGAGTGAAAAATTTTGATCTTTTATAGGAACATTTCGTTTTAAAAAACATTTTGTAATCAATATTTTATTGTATTTCATCTCTTTTGTATCATTTATTGTATATCAATACAAGAAATGGAAATCTATCAAATTTTATTATAAATTTATTGTCAAATCTAGATGAATCATAAATATAAATATTAAAATATTTGGATAGCATGTTTTGACCAGTATATATAATAATAAAATCATGAATTTGTTGGAAATAAAAATATGGATATTTGTTTTGATATATTTATTGAAGTTATTATACATTCACTTTTAAGGCAGAAGTTTCTTTCTTTATTTTTTTTATAAGCTATGTTTTAACAGAAAATACCTTTATTTAATACATTTGCATTTGTTAAAGTAATTGTAGCAATAGTAATAAGCAATACAAATTATGTTCATAATATATTTTCATTAATTTTATGTCTATCATAGCATTGATAGATGTTTTTAAATAAATTTTTTAAAGATAGTTCTTAAGAAATCATTGATTATTTATGAAAAATATTGTTTTTTGAGTATTCATAATTTTTATAGAGAAAAAACTTATTTTAATTTGGCACTTTTGATTGTGAAAACTGTAACATCATGAGTGGCTCGTGCGAAGAAAATCACATTTACAATAAATGGACAAGTAGTCGTGGTATATAAATTATTTATAATTTTCAATTCCTTCTATTAGCTCACATTCTCCTGTATATATCTTGTTCAAATTTTCAATCATTCATAAAATACTTTTTATTCATCCATTCAAGTTCATATACATTTTTTTGAACTTGAGTGGATGATACTGGATGTTAATACAGTTTTTCATATATTAATGCATTATTTAAATTAAATTAACTAATTAATAACTACATCCTATCGTATACGCCTTAGAAGCACTCATAGGTTAGTACACAACTTCTTCAGCAACAGATCATAGTTGATGTCCAACTATAATTCCATTCATGCTTCATGGAGTCTGCCCATTATTCTTATATAAGTAACAGGTGGGCTGAAACGTTCATAGGCTGACACATAGATGGCGCTACTAGTATTAAATCCATATGATTTTTAGTTAGCTCTAATCTTCAAAAGACACGTGTATAAATTTGAAAGCTGTTGCACTATTAGTATGTGAGTTATAGCATTCTTGGTGAAGCAACTTTTGTTAGTTTGAAAAAATGCATAAAAAGGAATTTCATGTGTTAATAAAGCGTTGCTTTTTGGCAAAAAAAAAAAAATACTATTGAAGCCAAAGCTTGGCTTGATAAACATTCTTCGGACTTTGCACCAGGAAAATCAACCGTAGAGAAGTGGCTTGCTAAATTTAAACGAAGCGATAGGAGCACCGAGGACGATGCACGCCCCAAAGAGGCTGTTTACCGACGAAAACATCAAAAAAAATTCCACAAAATGATTTCTGATAACCCTAAAGTGAAGTTGATTGAGATAGCTGAAACCCTAAAGATATCAAAGGAACTGGTTGGACATATCGTGAATGGATGTTTGGATATGCGAAGCTCTGTTCAAAGTGGGTGGCGCGCGAGCTCCCAATCGACCCAAAACAACAACGAATTGATGATTCTAAGCAGTGTTTGAAGATGTTTCCGAATTTTTCGTCGATATGTGACAATGGAGGAAACATAGCTCCATCATTTCACACCAGAGTCCAATCGACAGTCAGCCGAGGGGACTGCACGGGATGAACACTAAAAATGCTATAACTCACATACTAATAGTGCAGCAGCTGTCAAATTTATACACGTGTCTTTTGAAGGTGAGGGCTAACTGAAACGCATATGAATTTAATACTAATAGCGCCATCTATGTGTCAGCCTATGAACTTTTCAGCCCACCTTTTATATCTCTAAGTGATCTATCTAGTGATTATTATTCCTATTTTATTGCAAACGCTAAAACGCAAGTAATAAAATTATTTGTTCTACCACCCCTGCTTAAGAAACACAATTACACGAACGGTCATGAACCCCATTTCAACACGAAACGTGAAATATACCTGTTGATAACGGTTATATTCAGTTTGCTATTTGTCTTCTAACAATGGAAAATTCTGAAATTGTAATTTTTTCAATCACTATATATAAAATCAAGATGGACAACCCGATTGTACCTGGGTGTGGTTGGGTTGAGATGCTTGAGGCACAGGTTGGAGAAATCGCAGCTTTATTTAAACATGCACAATCACCACACACATACAATTAGAGACATGCACTATTTAACATATCTAAAGATAGACAGTTATAGTTGCCTGGAAGGACTCCCCTTCTAAACCGAAAACCTAAACCTCGGATACGTGCAGCATGTGCTAAATACATTTCCTCTCGGGAGGATAAACTGTAAACTAAACGTTTCTCGGCTTGAGCGCAGGTTGCTCTGCACCTACTGGCTATTTCACCTGAACACCACTGGGGGCACTCTTGAAAGTGTGTAGAAGGAAGCACGGTTACAATATTTAAAAATAATTTAAAAAAAAAAATATTAAACTATCGAGAGAAATAATTGAGAGAAAATAACTGTCTAAATAGTGCAGCATCTGTGTTGTTCACTTATTAACCAGAATTAATGTGTCCTGATGTCCAGAATTAAACAAAAACTATAAGATTGGTGAAATAATAGAATATTTTTGCTCTATTTTTCAAATGATACATGCAACATCAGTAACATTTTTAAATGACGACTAAAAGAAAAAAATTATCTTGTATCGTAAAAGGGTTTGCTATTTTATTTTAATAAATAATGTTATTTAAAGACCCCTGGATACCACTGATAACCAAATATGTATTAAACTTGAACTGGGTGTGGGTGGGTTGATTATTAAATTTTAATGAATAAATTTGTAAAAAAAATAATTGATTAAAATTTGTGAGAAAAGACAGAAGGCAATATGACAGAATAAGGAATTTGGCAATTGTGATTGTTAAAATTATCTGAATTAAAGAATAGGAATCTCCTCGAAATTTCATTTTCTGTCTTTCATTATCTGGAGAAATACTAGATAATACTTTTTCCAAGAGAATAAAAAGCTTTATAAAATTTTTAAAGCAGTTATTTATATATTCAATTTCCAATGAAATAAAATATGAATTTATTTTTCTATATTTATTGATATTTTTATGATTTTTCTAAAGTTTCAGCTGTATCAAACGCCTGTATTTTGCTGAATTACTATTGCCATCATGATATTCCCTTATTTTTCTTCTTAAGAAGATGAAGGCCATAACTCTCGATGCAAAAACAACAACCAAAGTTATAATAGATAATGTGGAAAATTACATTATTGTTAGTTTCATCGAAGTTGAATATTTACACAAAGTGATTGTGTAATAATTATATGTTCGATATTTATTGATGATTTTATTATCCCATACTTTTGTCTTTTTTTTTAACAGATGTAAAATTTTTTTATTTTTTGCTTATACGAAGATATATCTTACACACTATTGCAAAATTTCAAAAGGCATAAAATGGTTATCATTAAAAAAAAAAAAAAAAGCACTGATTGTCTGGATTATTTATTCTAAATAAAATGAAAATAGTTAAAAAAGTAAAGATAAACGAGATATTGACATAAATTATATTTAAAAAGTAAATTATTTCAACACAAATTAAAAATAAATGTAAGCTCATGAAAAATATAAAAAGTTGCTATTCAAAAATGATGATGAACATCGTAAATAATCATTAAAAAATAATGAAACTATGGTGGCATAAACGATGAAACAATTTACACTAACGTGTGTGATAATTGTAACGCATATAAAACTCATCAAAATTTAAATAAATTTATTCTGTATATAATTTACAAAGCACCCCAAAAAAAAAAATTTACCGAGCTGAAGGAAATATCAAAACTGATTGTAGAAACAGCAGTATAAGGCGAAGTCTCCATGATATCTTATTAACGCTATTACAATCCGTGATATTAAGTATTAAATTAAAATGAACTTCTATTGGAAGAATAACTTCTATTTATTTAAGATAGAACTTCTATTTTATTCTATTGAACTTCGATGGAAAGTTAGAATATTCTCTTAGTTCCACGTCGTATAGCTGTTGCTCAGTTTCACCTTTCAATAGGTCACGACTGTCTGGGTGAACAGATACATCGCATTTGGTTTTCGACCAACCAAATTGTCCTCTTTGGCAGAACCGATGAAACGAGTTCATCGCCATCGTTGCGTGGCACTTCATGGCGAATCCGAGACGGCGAGATACTGGCAAGCTAGAGAACTCTTAAGGCAATGATTTTGGTCAACTTTGTTGAACTTTTTGAGTACAATTTCTTTACTTTTTCTATTCTGTATTTTTCTCTTTCCTTGTGAGTGGAAATAAAAAAAAATAGATTTTAAATGCGCACCTTAAGAATATAACACTCAAGATAGCTCTTATATAAGTCCAATGTCTGGGTTTGCTGCACACTGCACTAGCAAGTTATATGTCAAGGAAATAATGTGCATATTTAATAGATGACATGTCTGTAGAATAGTAATGCTGATAATGACTAAGCAGAATCTGTTAAGCGGAGATAGATTAGTGAATATTCTTTTATGGCGCAAGGACCATGTTTATATATGCAGAATCAAACTGAGAAACTCAATGATCTATATAACCTAATTCGAGCAGGATAATAATAAAAGGTCTTTATTGTAAAGCGGATGGGAGCATGTTTTTTTCTTTCGTCATTCCATTTTAAGCCGCCGTCATTATCAAGTTCGCCGTTCGTCTCTCTAGAGGGCACAGTTACCACACTCACTGTGCTGGCTGCAATTTCAAGATAAACTAAACCTTCTTTCCTATACCGTGCATTGACTTTATCCCATTAGAACTAGCGGCCTAGTGGTCAATTAGCTAGCGCTCTGGCTTTGGTACAGGCTTCAGTTTCAAATCCTGATGGTGACATAGATGTTTGTGAGTGGTTCGTAATCCACATTAAACTGTAGGTCCTGATCTAATTAGACAAATTGAGAAAAAAATACCGTAGAGAGACAAACCAAACCCATTCCAACTCTATAGTATGTTGTTATGCTATTCTTTGCCATCTATAAAACAGTACAATAAAACAGCCCCCTATGTGGTTCAACAGACCCAATGAACAGAGACCACCTCCAACGATGTGCGGTACTTGACGGCGACAGCGCTTTACTGGCGTGCGAGAGAACTCTTAAGGCAATGACTTCGGTCATCTTTGCATTTTTTGGACGTTTATTCTTTTGTATTTTTTCCTTGATATTTTTGTTATTATTACTATTTTTTATTCTTCTTGTACTTGCCTTGCCATTGGAAATAAAAAAAAAAAAATGTTGTATTGAATATGAAAGGAAAAGTTTATAAAAACTGGAAAAAATTTAATGAACCAAAAAGGATTCTAAATCATTTATTTAATTGTTTGGATAGATAGTTATATCAAATGAGTGGTAGAAAAAAAGGTAACGACTGAATATCAAGATCTCTTAATTTTGTCACTGTGATATTGAAATTTTATAAGACCTTGAAACCCGGTTTTTTGGGATTTATTTTTCTTCAAACGGAGGAATTGGAGTTATAATTATAAGAGAAGAGGATTTTTTTATTGCTTGATTTAGGAAGTTGTGACTTGTTATATTTTCGGTGAGCGTTTTAAGAGATTTCTAAAAAATGGAGGTCTGACATTGACTGAAAAATGACCGACAGATTTCTTTAACAAATTGTTGAGTTTACATGACTTGCTGTTGAAATAATTTTGTAGTTTCATCCTTTATAATTGAAAATGGTAAAGCTGGAAAGCTTTTACTTTTGAGTCTTCCTTCGAGTGAGATGAAATCTCAGAGCTTCAATAACAGAAAGTCAGCTAAGATTTTTAAATTTTAAAAATTTTTCTGCTGCTTTAAGACAATTGAGGTCAGTGGCTTTGTTTTCCCTACTGCACTTGACACATTTGGGAGCTTTAGCTGCGTATGATTCCAAAGAATTTTGGGTACCTCAATGTTCACAGACAACTTAATTTTCACAATTTGTGGTTGGTTGACATAGGAATGACATTTTTTTTGGCACTTATGGGGTTTATCGTAAAAGCAGATTAATTGTTTGTAACGTCAAACATAATTTCACATATTCTGGTAAGAGTGATGCTAAAATTGTGACTAATACGGGATTTTGAAAGGATGGGCGTTGTTCATTTTTCAGCAAATCGTCGAAGATGTGAAACGTAAAGAGTTGTTTTCTTCTTCCAATTCCATTGCAAGGCCTACAAATGTCTATCTGTCAGGTTATCGTGAAGTAGGAATCTGGTGGATATCTTTTCATTGTAAAGAGATGCTTTGATTGAACGCACAAGTTGACTTTCAGGTTTGCTAATTTTCTGGCGGTTTCGAAATGAGTAGTGGATAAGATTAGCTTGCCTTTCCCAGCTATACTCATACGTTCAATGTACTCAAAGTAGTTACTTTTGGCGCTATGTTATCTTTAAGTATTTTTGGATGTGCTTTCGGTATTGCTCCATTTGGAACATCAAGTGCAATGAGAAAGGAACGAGAGCCATGTTGCTATGGAATTTGCCAATTTTAAAGGATGTCACGATGGGATATGAAATTAAGATCTTCGTCGGATGTGGATATTGGAAGTGTAAACCATAATATTAGGTGTGTATTGCTGTCTGCCATACCAAATTCTAAACTCTCCCCACTCAAAGAGTAGAGAGTATTCTTGAATTACAAGAATTTACTAACGAAAACATATAATTAGGAATTAATCTAGAAATTAAATACAAATACAGGTGGCTTACTTTAAGTGAAAACTAAATTAAAAAAGAAACAAAAGCTATAGTATCAGGGAAACTTGACACAAAAATCAAATAGATAATCTGAACTAAACGCAACTCTCAACTTCAACGTTTAAAAAACGATGAAACGGTATGAATCACTATCTTTTGGAACCTTAGATTAAACATAAGCCTTGCTAGTGCAGAGACACTTGTGAACTTTTTAAAATTATGAAAAAAAAACAAACATATATTGTGGCAAATTTGAGACTACAACTTTTCATGGTCTATAAGTTGGTTTGTACTATGGTTCATGGTCTTCTGACTACAACTTTTCATCAAAGCCTATATTGTCATAGTAGAAGCCTTAGAATTTACGCTTTGCAAAGTAATATGTAAGTGCTTTTAGTAATCTTTATTTTTTTTTTTTTATTAATTCATATAATCTTGTAAATATACGAAAATGTTTGTTTTTTCTGTAATTGTGTTGTAATAGGGACAAAAGGGTATACATAAGTTTAATCGATTCAAAATATTACTTATTCAAAAAAGATGCCTATAGAAGGAAATTAATTGAATTGTTTACTTTGTCATTTTTGTTGATAAGTTTACATTTTGTATTTCGTTTCACGAATAGAAATAAATATATAGTATGCATAAATGAGTAAACAATACTTAATAAAAAGATATATGAATAGCTATTTCATCAATATTTATTAGCAACAAGTAAAATTTCTACTTATTTCTACTTCATTTACTTTCGTTTGAACAACTTTTTAAAAATATCTTTTTAGTTAATAATTATTGATTTCTTAAAAACAAATTAAAATGTAATGTTTATAGCCTATTAAATACAGATAAGAAGTTATATAAAATATATTTGTAATCATAGTAGTTGTTCATTAAAAATTCACAGAGGATTTATGCTCGGTTATTCCTTTCGTAAAAAATTTTAGTTCATATGGCGTTGTTTTTCTGCGAATCACATTTAATATGCAAAGATGTATTACTGGGCAGCTCTTCGTAACTATATAAAAGATGAAAATTTCAAATTTTCAACCGAATCATTAACTTTCAATATTTCGCAAATGGCACATTAATTAAGCTTTATACTGATAGAATAAATGTAATTTCATCTTTGAAACATATTTATCGATATTAGATACGTGAAAAATTATTTTTGGATAATCCTTATAAAGAATATCCTTGTATGCCTTTTTTGAATATCGTTGTATTAATAGACTTTGAACCAATATGAAACAGTAACTCATCTTTATTCTATTAAGATAGTATGGATTTTGAAATTTTAAATGCCAAAAATAATGCGCACGTTGAATATTGCTTGGTCTCTTACAGTTAATGATTAATTTCATTTTTTAAACAGTTAATTGCGAACACAACATCAGAATGTTCAAAGTTTGCTTAAAATTTTTTGTAACTTCACCTATTACTTATTTAATTGTTAATTTAATTTTAATAACAGATTATGATAATATGTTACAAGGTTTTTTAAGCATAAGATAAAATTCTAATAAACAAGTGATAAATAAAGTGTTTTGCTCGTATATGAATATTTGTTTTCCACTAAAGTAAATTAAAATATTTTTCGATTTGTCAAAATTTATTTATGATTAAGTAACTGAAAAACCTTAACCGTTAACTAACGGTAATAGGAAATACTTACTATTAATATTTTATATAATTTTTTTGCCAATAATTTTATATTTTTTCGTAATCAATATAATCTATGAAATATTTTACATTCTATTATTATAACTACAATGTTTGATTTTTATTTTTTAATTTAAATAAAAAGGGAAAAGTAATTGCAAATATTAATTTTCGTATTTTCTGTTTATCTATATAATTTGTTAATCTATATTTTCTGTTAATCTAATGTGATTTGATTAAAATGCTGCTTTCGATTCTTAGTTCCAAATGGTCATTATATTAGGGAATTCTAATCTACATAAATTATTTTCGATATATAGAGTTTACATTTACAATAAACAAAGATTTTGCTAATGCAAGCAATAAAGTTAAACGCAATGTTATGTTAACTCTATCCTGGATAATCACCAGTAGATACCAGTAAGCTTCACTTATTTCTGGGTTACTTACAGGCTTTAACGAAAAATAGTACTAGTGTGTTGTTTTAACATTGCGATGTTTTTAAAACTGGTTTAATTTTTAAAGTTAAAATGAGATTTAGGGTGCGTTTTTAAACAATATTTAGCACTGAATTCTAAACGCAAATATTGAAAGTGATAATTTTGAGAACAAAAAAAAAAAATTTTTATGAATGAAGTTTAAAATTGTATGCTAAATTCTATTTGTAGAATAGCAGTTGATAATTCAAACATTAATTTAAACTAACGTAATTCAGCGTTCACTTAATTTAATTAAGTAAATTAACTTATTTACTTTTAAGCTAAGTAAACTTTAACTTAGCTTTAAATTAATTAACTTAAACGTTAATAATAAACATGAATTATAATTGTTTTAAAGAATTTAATTGGGATAATTTTTATGGTTTTTTAAAAATTATATGGAAATATATAAATAAATTTGAAAATTAATCCTTGCAATTTAATTAAGGTAACATAATTTTTATGCTTGCATAAGTAAATTCAGGAATTCAGACTTCATTTCAACGTCCCACTGTACCCTTAATTAAAAAAATTACATTTTTTTATACTTAAAATGCTGTTTTGTTGAATGTTGTAATGTGTATAGTAGCTCAAAATGAATGAAAACTTCGTATAGAATTTTTTATTTTCGCTTATATATTCTGAAAATTAAACGGTGTTTGATTATTCTTTTTATGTGCTAATTATTTTTCCAAAAAAATTTTGTAAATTCACTTTTTCTGAAGAACACTTTCAAAATCTTCCATGCTTTTATCCTTCATATTGCTTGTAATGGACATGGCCATCAGAATCTGTTACTTTCTTGACGTAAAGGGCTTTCCCAGCACTTGCGTGCATCTCAACACCATCCACTAATGTCACGTAAATGATTGCCATAAGGCATATGGCAATTGCAATCATCTACAAAATAATTAAGGTATTATAAGCAAATAATAAAAATAATAAGCAAACAAAACTTTTCTACATAATTATTATTACTCTTGCTTGTGAGCGTCATCCATATTAAACTCTTACACTACCTTCCATTCAGAAATCAGGAAGTACTAATTGTTCAAGATAAATAAAATATCGAGTAATTAATTCTAAAATGTTCTGTGGACAAAGAAAATGTACATTTTTTCATTCAGAACAAGAATTAAATTTAATTATGTATCAGAAAACGTAGTTATATTTTTTAGTTCAATTCATCAAAGAATATTTACATGATTTTGCAATGCCTCCCTGTTTCTTTATGGAAGCATTATTGGATTCCTAGACATAAGTTGATGGTTTAACTGATGGCGTTTATTTCTATCTGGTTCTTAGTATTTATTTTTTATGATATATGTAAATTTGTCATTGGAAATAAAAAAAAAAATTATGTTCATATGCTACATAAATATGTTCGTAAAAAATTAAACATTTATAAAACATTTTTACAACAAACACATAACATTTTTAAAACATTTATTCTCTTTATTGGTCAATTTTGGAAAAATCTTCATTAAATATTGAATATTGTTATTTTGCAAAAACATTTTAAAATATTTGCTAAGATTAATTAAAATTAAAAATATTTAAATACAAAATTAAATAAATAAAAAATATCAACAGTATAAATTTAGAATCCATCCGATTTATGCGCTTCTTTTATAAGCACTGAGAACAGACTAATTAATTTATTTTCATACTAGGTAGAAAGTTATTTTCAAAACTGTATACAACTGAGGAAAATTGTTTAAACAAATACTGAGGAATATTTAAAAATTGTCAATATTTACATTATACAAAAATGCATAATTTGGAGTGCTATGTCATAGGTTATATTTGCAAATGTTCAATATTTATATATTTCTTTTGAAGTTAAATGTTAGTATCCCCATTCCTTTTCACATTATCCAATCCGCCGTAAAAGTATTATATAATTTTAAAAAATGTTTATTATAGTAAAAAATAAATAATTTTAAATAACAATTTAAAAATGCAACATGAACTTTTATTAACTATTTAATGAAAGTTATTATATTTATTTTTTATAATTTAAAAGAGTAAAATATAATAACTGATTTTGAATGAAAAAATTCTCTTTGAATAAATATACAATGAACTATACTATACAATAAATATAGTACAAGAAATTACGCCCAAAAATGCAAAAACTTATTATCGAAAAATATTTACATATATATTTTTCGATATATCTATATATATATCGAAATATATATATCGAAGATAATTTATGTGCTGATGATTGGTTTCTGATGGTCATACCCAATGCAAATTAGTATGAAAGACAAAATCTTTGAATATTTTTCAATTGTTCTTCAGAAAAAAGTATTAAAAAACCACAACAAATAGCAATAATTTCTTTTGAAAATAATTAACAAATGAAAATACTTTATATTTATAAATGTTAAAAGCCTTACTTTATTAGGAATTAGGAAAAATGAAAATAAAAAAATTAAAAACCTGTTAAAATTCATTTTTCGATATATAAATATATATATTTTTAATTTTTTTATTTTCATTTATAAATTCTAATAAAGTATGGTGTTAACATTTGCAATATTTTTTTCATTTGTTAATTATTTTTCAAGAAATTATTGCTATTTGTTGTGGTTTTTTTTTAAATACTTTTTTTCTGAAGAACAATTGAAAATATTCAAAGACTTTGTCTTTCATACAATTTGCATTGGGTATGACCATCAGAAACCAATCATCAGCACATAAATTATCTTATTTATAATCTTTCGTATTTTAATGTGTGAACATGAAGTTGTGCTGGTTAGAGATTCATGCTTGAGTCTCCAAAAAGTGAAGCTAAAAAAAAAGTAATCTTTTAAAAAAAAAAAAAAAAAACGTAAAAGTATGAGCTGTTATTTAAAACTTATTAATATCCTAGCACAACACGAGAGAAACTTTTAATTTCAAAACTGGTACTTACGTATTAACGCCACCGCAGCAGAAGTGGCGCTAATTTCCAATAAAAGTTGCCAATGCGCCAAAACAGAGACTGTTTTGAATTTATGTTAAACTCTATATCGGCCCATTTTTCACCGAAATCCGGCTGACTATTTTTAAATAAAGTGTTTTGAATTTTGAAAGTGTTTTGATTTTAAATAAAGTGTTTTATATATTTTATGATTTGCAACAAAAAATTTTAAGTGTAGTTTGGCGCCACTTAAAACCGCCAAGTCTGTAGCTACGGTGGCGTTAATACGTAAGTACCATTCTGCACATTACGGTCCCAATTTTGCCAAGTCTCTTTTCCGCGCCAAATGGAATCGCCAAAGCCGCATTATTTCGTGGCCGCAGCGGCCATTTTGTTTGTTTAGGAGAGGAATTTTCGAAAACAGTAAGTGAACAAATAATAAAAAACAAGTGCAGAACTATGGATTACACTAAAGTACAGAGTTTATGGGTTATATTGTTGCTGTTCTATTGCTGTTCAGCTGCAATACAGAGACAGTTAATCTTTATGCCATTAAGCAAAGGCTGCACCGCTGTTACTCATTTAGCACTACCCAGGATACCCGTGTGGCTTGAAGATATGCTACGGATACGAATAATACTACCCCAACAACGCTCTGCGATCACATTAGATCGGGACTTACGATTTAAAGTGGATTCTGAACCACTATAAACATCCATGGCACCGCCGGGACTCGAATTATGAGTTATACTAAAGTGCGGAACTGAGGGTTATTGAACATTGTTATATTGTCCTGTGTATTCATCCAACAAATTATGTTCACACGATAAACTGAAATTCGTGAGAAGATTTCAGTTTTTATTTCTTATTATATTACAGTTTCTTTTTAGATTAAAAACTTTTTTTCGATGTTTTTATTAAACTGTTCTACATTTAGGTTTGATTTTGCTAATTTTTTAATAGAAATTAATGCATATTTATGTAATGATAAAAAAATTTAATAAAAATATCATGTTAGACTAAAAAAATCATATAACAATATATATTTCTTATAACAATTTAATACATCAAGGCTCGAAAAGGCAAAACTTTCTACAAGTCCTGTGATTTTATTTAATACTTTTAAAAATAGCCCTTACATTTTTAAAAATAAAGCCCTTTATTTAAATATGAAACATTTTAAATGCATTAATATTCATTTATTATTCTACTGATTTAAAAACTTCATTATTAAACGAATTTTTTTTTCTTTTATAAAAAGTATAAATAGAAGCATTAAAAATTTTTTTGATATAAAGAGGAATATAAAATAACTTTCAGAAAGTACGTACCAATAGTGTATTCATTTTGACGAGTAAACTAGTATGTCGAAGTACAAATACTGTCTGTGAAATGAGTGAATAATTTTGATCTTTTATAGGAACGTTTCGTTTTAAAAACTTTGTAATCAATCTTTTATCTTTTATTGTATATCAATACAATCTATCAAATTTTATTGCATATTTACTGTCAAATCTAGATGAATCATTAATATAAATATTAAAGTGTTTTGATAGCATGTTTTGACTGGTATATATAACAATAAATCATGAATTTATTGGAAACAAATATATGGATATTTGTTTTGGTATATTTATTGAAGTCAATTTACATTCACTTTTAAGGCAGAAGTTTCTTGATATTTAGGTTTTCATCAACTATGTTTTAACAGAAATTACGTTTATCTAATACATTTGCATTTGTTTATAATATTGCATATGATAAAAATTTAGTTCATAATATATTTTCATTAATTTTTACGTATATTGTAGTGTTGATCGTTGTTGTGTATCGTAGTGTATTTTTAAATGAATTTTTAAAGATAGTTCTTAAGAATTCATATATTAAATAAAATATTTTTAAGTAAAATATTTTTTTGTTTTGAATATTTATAATTTTCATAGGGAAAACCCTATTTTAATTTGGCCCTATTGATTGTGAAAACTGCAACATCTTTAGAGGCTGGTGTGAAAAAAAAAAAAAAAGACCATTTACAATATGTGGGGAAAAAACCCTGGATGTAAATGAATTGTAATTCTAAAGTGAAAGGCGTGTTTGAGATGATTTGAAATATAATTGCCAACAGTACAGATAAAGGGCTATAAAGGAACGTTCTGTGTAATATATCGTCGTCTGCTAGCTTCGTCTTAAGTTACTGTTTCATAGATGGAGAAGAGTAGCATGACAACATACTGCTGAATTAGAGTGGGAAAATAATCAATTCACTGGATAGGAAGAAAGTTTAATTTATCTTGAAATTGCAACGAATACAGATATGGCAATGGTAATCATGAGAGTGAGTTAGCTGTACTCTCTAGAAAGATAGCTGAGTGGCGAACTTGATAAAGGGGCATGCAATTTGTTGACGAAAGAAAAACATGATCTCATCCATTTTACAGTGAAGGATTGCACAAGTTCATTTAACAGCAGGCATGATGCTGGGAAATGCATGCCTGCATGTATTCTTATTTAGGTATCAAGCATCCGAAGTTTTTAAAAATCATTGACTTAATTCCTTTTTCAATTCCTTCTATTAGCTCACACTCTCCCTATATATATCCTGTTCAAATTTTCAATCGTTCATAAAATACTTTTATTCATCCACTACAAGTTCAAATACATTTTTTTGAAACTTCTCATCCATTTTACAGTGAAGGATGACACTTCATGTTAATATGCCTGCATGTATTCGGTTTTTTAAAATATTAATTCATTCATTAAATTAAATTAATTAATTTCAAAACTTTTTTTAGATTTAATTTTGTTATAGTACCTACCAATAAATGACGCCAGATAAACTTAAAAAAAATACAGATGGGTGAAAATTATTTATAAAAGACTTTCTGTTGACGAAAGAAAAACATGAATATAAGTGAAAAAAAGTAGGAATTGACTTCAAATTTTTTTATATTACTTCTTTTCTTATATATTCTCGACAATGGAAAGAGAAATATCTCTTCACTTTCTTGCTATCCTAATCGTATCTTTTTTCTACACCACTGTTTCGCGTTTGTTTATGTTAGTTATTTTTTATCCTTTTCTTAGTTCTCCAAATTTGTTTCACTTTCAATACCGATATTTTTTTCAATAGCAATAGTCTTGAGAGAAAGGACACTGCAATACTGGATTTGAGGAACACATTTCTCTGTCTTCCTCTTCTTGTAAGCGGTTGGTACACCTGAGTTCTGATTGTATGCATTCCCTAGCAATTATATGGCGTTTGGTGCTGTAGATGGTGTTGCTGTTTGTACCTAGATAAGAGATTAATTTGCTTTCTGAACATCTCACTAAGGATGAAAGTCGTCTGAGAAAGTGATTCTGACGACGTCTGATCAGAAAGATCTGAAAGACGTCCCGATCAATGCTAAAACTGGAATGTGCTTTTTCCTGTAGCTATTATCCCCGTTCCCCATTTTGTTTTTAAATTTCAAACTTTCTTCATCAAAGGATTTTATGCTTATCTAAATTTTTAAGGCCTCATTGCATTACAAATCGACATATTTATAGAAAGGCTAGATATTGATGAATATTTTAAGATACGTATTATGGCAAAAAATTAAACTGCTTTTTTTATATGGTAGATTTTAAACTATTTTATATGATTAACTTATATTACCGTTTGCTCTTTATGGATGTCACTTTAAAAATTCCAAGAGACGGAAAACTGGTCCTCTTTTATTTGAAAATTAAATTCCTGAACAAACAACTTTGTTACAAATAAAGACGTTTTGTTATTTTCCTATTCGATTTTGGTTACATAGATAATTGAATTACAGAGTGTGATACTGAATCTTCAGACTTGGCAAGTGTGCTATAAAAGAATGTTTTCCTACTTATTTAAGACTAGGCAGATTCTGCTTAGTCCTTTGGCATTACAATTCTATAGACATGTCATCTATTAAATTTGCACACTATTTCGTTGACATCCAACTCTCCCGTGCAGTGTGCAGTAAACCCCGACACTGGGATTATATAAAAACTATCTAGAATGTTATATTCTCATGGTGCACAATTGAATTTTTTTTTTGCAATGGCAAGACAATACAGAAAGGGGAAAATACAGAATAAAAAGAAAAAGAAAATGTACACAAAAAGAGTTCAACAAAGTTGACCGAAGTCATTGCTTTAAGAGTGCCAGTGTCTAGCTATCTTAAATTCGCCATGGAGTGCCAAGCAACAATGGAGATGAGCTCGTTTCATCAGTTCTGTCAAATCCCAACAAGGACAGTTTGGTTGATTGAAAATCCAAATGCGATGTATCTGTTCACCCAGACAGTCGTGACCTATTAAAAGGTGGAACTGAGCAACAGTTATACGACGTGGAACTAAGAAAAGATTCTAATTTTCCATCGAAGTTCAATAGAATAAAATGGAAGTTCTATCTTAAATAAATAGAAGTTCATTTTAATTTTTAATTTAATACTTAATATCACGGATTGTAATAGCGTTAATAAGATATCATGGAGACTTCACCTTATACTGCTATTTTTACAATCAATTTTGATATTTTCCTTCAGTTCTGTAAATTTTTCTTTTTTAGGATACTTAGTAAATTATATACAGAATAAATTTATTTAAATTCTGATGATTTTTCTATGAGTTACCATTTTCACACACACTAGTGTAAGTTTCTTCATCGTTTATGCCACTAGTTTCATTAATATTTTATCGTTATTTATAAGGTTCCTTTTCATTTTCCGAATAGCAACTAGTTTATATTTTTCATGAGTCGTTATTTTAATTTGTGTTGAAATAATTTATCATTTTTGAATATAATTTATTTTAATATTTAATATAATTTATTTTAATATTTGAATATAATTTTTTTAATTTTTTGAATATAATTTATTTTTATTTGAATATAATTTATTTTAATATTTGAATATAATATATTTTATTTATCTGTGATTTCTTTGTAATTTTTATTTTATGTACGTTAAATAATATAGACAATCAGTTTTTTCGCATCAGTATCTTCATATAAGCAAAAATTGTGAAGGTTACAGCTGTGACAAAAGCATAGGATAGTAAAATAATCAATAAATATCGAATATTTAATAGGCACAAGTTCATTCTATTTAATCAGAGTTGAATATTTTCGCAAACATTAATGTAATTTGCTACATTATTTATTATAACGTTGGTTGTTGTTTTTCATCGGTAGTTAGTTTATGGGTTCCCTTATCATTTTTTGAATAGCTATGGCTCTTATTTTTTAAACATGAGTTTGACTATACTTTTATTTCATGTAGAATTAATTCGTTTTTTAAAAATATAATTTATTTTATTATTCTGCTTGTCCATTCCGTTGCAATTTTCATTTGATTTCGATAGAACAAATAATCCGAAATTTCAGTTTTTGTTTTAGACTGAAATAAGTTTTCAGTTTTTTTAAACTTTCAATTGTTGCAAGTATATATTCTTATCAGGGAAAACAACAAAATATCGTGATGGTAATAGTGATACAGCAAAATACAGCCGTTGGTGATACAGCTGACAAAAGCATTAGAACAATCATAAAAACGTCAATAAATGTAGAATAATCTATTGATATAAATTCAAATTTTATTTTATTGGAAATTGAATATATGTATTGAAACGTAACTGCTTTAAAAAAAATTTATAAATCATTTATTTTTGTAAGAAAATTATTACATATTGGCATTTGAGATATTTGATCCAGTTAAAGTACAGAAAATGAAATTTCGTGGAGATTTCCATTCTTTAAATTCAGTTAATTTTAACAATCACAATTGATAGATTCTTTATTTCTATTTGTCTTATTGTACTCTCTCTTATCTTACAAATTTTTATTAATTAATTTGTTTTCAAATTTATTAATTAAAATTTAATAATCAATCAAACCACACACAGTTCATATTTAATACATGTTTGGGTATCAGTGGTATCCAAGGGTCTTTAAATAACATTTTTTATTACAAGGAATAGCAAACCCGTTTATGATACAAGTTTTTTTTTTCTTTTTGTCGGCATTGGAAAATTTTACTGATATTGCAGCTATCATTTGAAAAATGGATAAAAACTATTCAACTATTTTTGTTTAATTCTGAACATCTGACATGTTAATTCTGGTTAATACGTGTGCAGCACAGATGGTGCACTATTAAGATATTTTTTTCTCAAATAATTGTAACTAAAAAAATATTTTTAAATATTGTACACTGGCAAGAGTGCCCCTCTGTGGCGTTCAGGAGAAATGGTCAATAAGCCTCGAGACTCTGACCAGAGAGAAAGTACAGAACACCCACGTTTTTTGTTGAGAAACGTTTAATTTATAATCTGTCATCCCAAGAGGAAATATACTTGGCGCATGAAGCCTCATTAATTGGTCTATATTCTCACCAGGAAAGGAAATATATTTTTGTGCATCCTGCGCGTAGCCGAGTTCTGGGTTTTAGGCTTAGATGTAGAGTCCTTCCACGCATATATATTTATCTTTCTTTAAATGAATTAAATATTGTATTTCTTTGTAAGTGTGAATAAAGCTGTGGGTTCTCAAACCCTGTGCCTCAAGTATCTCAACCCATTTACACCCAGTCGCAATCTGGTTGTCCATCCTGAACACTAAAATATCTATATACAAGTATAATATAAAAATGTTTTTTAAAGGCAATTCCTTCTTTTTTTTTCTCACTGTATTGCAGAAAGTCCTTTATAAATAATTTTCCTTCATTTTTTTAATTTTATCTGGCGCCATCTATTGGTAGATACATGCAACTTTAAATCTAAAAAATTGGTAGATACTAAAATTAATGAATTAAATTTAATCAATGAATTAATATTTGAAAAACCATATTAACATCCTGTGTCATCCACTATAAGTTAAAAAAAAAAATGTATTCGAACTGGAGTGGATGAATAAAAAGTATTTTATGAACGATTGAAAATTTGAACAAGATATATATATATAGGGAGAGTGTGGGCTAATAGAAGGAATTTAATAAATCTGTGATTGAAAAATTACAAATTTTAGAATTTTCCAGTATTTAACACACAAATAACAAACTGATGGATATATTTCACATTTCGTGTTGAAATTTTGTTCATGACAGTTCTATTATTTGTTTTTTTGAACGGGGTGGTAGAACAAATAATTTTATTTCTTGCTGAGCGTTTGCAATAAAGCAGGAAGAGAAATCACTGTCGTAAACACTTTTTAAAACTAAGAATAATGGACAGAATCCATGAAACATGAATGGAATTATAGTTGGACATCAAATAAGATTTATTGTTGAAGAAGTTGTGTACTAACCTGTGAATGATATACCTGTGCACATTTGGTTTGGTTTGTCTCTACGGTCATCTTGTGCACACGAGAGGGCTAAACAGACTAGTATCTACACTTTAAAAGTGAATTCCGAACCACTAACTCTTGTGCAAAAAACAAAAATTATTTAGTAAAATGTCAGTATATTAGCAGTCACATCGGCCCATAGAGGATTAAAGAGTTGACTTCCTCTTGATTGACATGTTATATAGAAAATTGGATAAATTGAGATAAAGCAACTAAATGGTGAGTAGGTTTGGTTTGTCGCTCTACGTCATTTCTTGCCCACTTTGGGATAATTAGACAGGAACCTACAGCTTAAAAGTGGATTTCGAACCACTCACAAACATCCATACCACCGCCTGGATTTGAATCTGAAGCATGTGGTACCAAAGATTAGAGCGCTAGGCTCTGGCCACTAGGCCGCTGTAAAGTGTAAGCGGATGTAGTTATATTTGCTCTTTTAATGCTTTCTAAGTATAATTTTACTAAAAAATTAATTATTTGTCCAGAAATAAGAAACAATATTAATACATAACAAAAAAAAAAAACATAAAAATTTGGATTACATGTAAACTTTGTGATTTAGTTGAGAAATTTATTCCTTGAATGACTTAAGTAAATTTTCTAATCCTTACTTTCATATCGATTTATTTAATTTTTCAAATGATATAAAACAGTTTTAAATTCTTGTATTAGAAAAGATATAATAAATTACATAAATTTAATCAATTTTAAATATTAACTTTAATAAAACATGTATTTAGGAGAACTAACACAGGTTTAAAAAAAAAAACCAAAAACTATAATCAGTACAAAATAATTTTAATTTAAACCTTAGTTAGTTATTTCTTTAACCAATAATTAAAAGGTTAAAATTATTTTAAATTCCATTTCGTCCATTTGTAATTAGAAATAAAAATTCACCATTTATCTTTGATAAACATCATCCGATCTATAAAGACAATTTATTATTTTAATAATATTTGCTAATGAAGTACAATTTTTGATAGAAAAATTGTTTAAATATAATTAAATCCTTCCTTAAAAAAATTAAAATTGGTTTATTTTAGGTTATTGATTTAAAATTTTGTTTTTCATCAGATCATGTTTCTTAATCATTGTTATTTGTTATGAATTTATAACTAAGAGATTCCTATTTGGTTATTTTCCTATTTTTCTTTTCCTCTTATTCCTATTTTTTTTTTTATATACAGTGTCAATATTCAAATAGTGTTAATTCAACTTCAATATAATGTCGATTGTTAGGTGTATACTATATAGACGATATTCAATATAATGTCAATTCAACTTCAATATAGAGTCGATAGTTAGACGTATAATATAATATCGATAGTTATGTGTATAATGTATAGTGTCGATATTCAATATAACATCAATTTAACTATATAGTGTCGATAGTTACGATGTCAACTGGGAGATGTCGCGACAGAAGATGCTTTTCTTTTTAGTAGGGTTATCAGTCCCTACATCCAAGGCTCTACGGTCATATTAAACCGGGACCTACGACTTAAAGTGGATTCCAAACCACTACAAACATCCATGGCACCACCGGGACTCGAACAAAAACCTGGGATACCGAGAGCCAGAGCTCTAGACACTAGGCCATCAGGCACCTCAAGATATTTCCCATGAACAAATTATTTTGATGAGTCACAGATTATTGATTATTATTTTGTTAATTTTTTTTCACTTTTTTTTAGCGATGATTTTCATAAAAAATTATCATTTGATTTTTTCCTTTTGAGTAATAATAAAGTTATTTACTGGGCTTGCTGACCGAATAATTAGCGCTCTGACGCTTGATGCCACGAGTTTCAGGTTCAAGTCCCGGCGGTACCAAAGATTTTTGTAGTGGTTGACACTTTAATTTTTACGTTCCGGTTTAATATGATTGTAAGACATATGGCGGTAAAAACTCAACTCTACCCTACCCTACCCTGTAAAAAGATGAACATCTTCTTTCTCGAAATCTGCCAGTAGGCGGACGGTCCATGGCACCATGGGCATTAGTGTCAGGGGTTATTATTTAGAGTTATTTATTCTAAATATTTTTCCCTATAAAGAAAATTCTTATACAAACATTTTTATCTGCTAAGAATAATAAAACAGCTAAATTTATCGGGAATAATAAATGAACAAAAAACTAATTATTTATAAAGAATTTTTTTATTTTTGATAAGTTTTGATTAAGAAATGGGTATAACAATTTTATTATTATTTTTTTTAAATCTGTGAAAAATAATTAGTACACTATTATTGATATTTGTTTATTTATTATCCACTATTATTAATCCACTTTTAACAAAAGACTTCCTTTGAAATAGCGGATGAATTTATCCTTCATATTCCTTGACGTATGTATGGCCATCCGCATCGGTCACTTTCTTGAAATAGAGTGCTGGCAAAAGATGCATTTCCCCTTTGCCACTATCAGCGGCTGCCACATAAAAAATTGCCATAAGGCATATGGCAACTGCAATCATCTGAAAAAATTAGTAAAATTAATATAAGCAACCACAATAAAATGTAATAACATGAATATTCCTTTATTACTTATTAAATTTTATAATATGATGTTTTCATTTTTACAGGGTAGCGCCGTCAGCCCTACCCTGTAAAAAGGAAAGTCAGTCATATTAAACTGGGACCTACCTTAAAGTGGGTTCCGAACAAAAACAAACATGCATGGCACCGCTTGGACTCGAACCTCATATAATATGATTATTTAATGTCATAATTCACATAGTTCCTTTGATTACCATCTTTTGATCTAAATTTTTCTCTTTTTGCCTTGTAATATTTTTCTCGAGGCTTAATTTTTTTAAATTAATAAAAAAATTAATATTTGTTATTGTAAAAAGTTCAAAAATTAATAATTTAAATTTTTCTACAAAAGAAAAATATTTTACGTTGTTGAAAATAATAATTAAAAAAATAATAATTAGAAATAGAATGATATAGATAAAAAAAAATTTGAACTCATCTATATTTAGAATTTTACAATTTCTCTTAAAAATATATTTTATATATTATATGGATATATTTTTAGTTCAATGCATTCAATGTTGTTGTTGTTCTGATGCAGCTGGCAATACAGAGACAGGTAATTTTTATGCCATAAGCAAGGGCCACCACTGTTACTCCTTTAGCACTACCTAAGGGACACGTGTAGCTTGAAGATATGCTACGGACGCGAGTAACACTATCCCCACAACGCTCTACGATCGGGTATTGGACCGGGACCTACGGTTTAAAGTGGATTCCGAATCACTACAAACATCCATGGCACGAACCCGAAACTTGTAGTGACGAGCACCAGATTGCTAGCCACATTCAATGTCATTTGTCATATCACATTCAATGTCATTTGTCATATCATGCATTCAATGTCATTTGTAGAAAATTTTTCCTTTCAGTTTAAAATTGATGAAATCTGTCGAAATATTGCTATTAAGGGAAACTCGCTCTCAAAAAAAATATCAAAATATCCATTTTGAGATTTTTACCACAAATTATACTTGGGAATCGTTAAAATGTTCCTGCCAAATATTTATATGACAACTCTATAGTGTATATTTTCATGGCGTCACGCCAAGGTTACTCTAAAATTCGAAACCGAAATTAAATTTTCATACTCAGGGTATATCTTTCAGAAAAACTGCTTATAAAGACATATAAATAATCTTCAGAAACATTCAGCAGCAGAATAATATCACGGTTAACTGTAACTGTGATTTTTATTTATTGTTATAGTAGATTATTACGGAGATCCTTGGCCGCGTAGCTGCCACTAGCTCCTTCTTTGTAAAATGTTGAAACATAGCGGTGGTCTCATGGCCTTTGAGATAATAAGCAAAATAGATAATTAAATGTCCCTTTTTTAAAAAAAAATATTTATTTAACAAAATTATAAAATGAAAAATATCAGAAATGTAGATGTTGATGAAATGTCAGTTGCATGTAATAACCCAGAATGAGCAAACGTCAAATTAGGAGAAAAAATAGCTTAGGAAAAAGCGAATTTTTTTCATCTAGGCAGTTATAAGGAATTAATTTAAAATATTTAGAACAGTGCGAGGTCTTTTTTCTATGTTTGCGTGAAGAAATATCATAATCGTAATTTTGTAGGATATTTAAACAATACAGGGTTATTGATTTTCGCATATAGAATTTAGAAGAAATTTTGTGAACAAATTGTCTTAAACTTGGAATCGAGAGAGCTCGTCTAATATCGTCATTACGAAAGTACCAGGGTGAATTTCGTTAACATTCTGAGAGTTTTGTTCTCAAGCATTTGAATAATTTCAAGAATTTGTACGTGTGACAGAACCCCAAAGATTTTTTACTTAATGATTATTTTTAACTATTTCAATTTCCTGCTTTTGATTTGGAATCAGTTGAAGTCCACTGATTAACTGAAAATCTGTTTTTCTTAACATTTTCTTTTCTTTTTCCTGATTTCTTCTCAAGAGTAATTACATAAATTGAGATGAAGCAGCTAACGCGAGCATAATTCTCAAAGTCACGTCAAGTCAAGTTTTGCTTTTGATTTATCTCACTTTGGAAAAGTTTTGAGTTAAAGAGCATGCGGATTATCAAACATCATGCTCTTATGTATTGTTAAAAGATTAGTTTTATTCATTTAATTAAAATTATATTTAAATTAAATTCTAAATCATGTGCTTGGTTTAAAAAATGAATACTTAGCGTTGGAATAATGAATCGTCAGCTACACATTTGGTGGTTCGGTTTGTCGCTCTACGGTAATTTTTTCACACTTTGAGCTAATTAGACCGGGACCTACAGTTTAACATGGATTCCGAACCACTAGCAAACATCCATCCCCGCCTGGATTTGATCCTGAAGCATCAAAGGCCAGAGCGCTAGCCAATTGGTCAACAACAAGCCGCACTCAGTTGGTGATCTCTATTTTATATCAAAGAATTGACACTCATATTTCCATATTGAAAATGAAGTTGGGAAAAAAAGTCAATAAATTCATATATATACTCGTAAATTTTGAAAATTTCAGTAAACTTTACATGCATATAGTATATTTTTTATGATGAAGATATTTTACAGTCAGACTCGGGCGCCAAATTTGGATTTGATATTATTTAAACATTGCTCAAATGCTTGGAGAAAATTAAAATCAACATCATTCACTTCTGAAAAAATATGCAATTAAATTATGATATTAAATTAAAACTGACTCGGGCTTTTCAACGCATTGAAAAAGGATGCAATGTTATTGAAATTTTTTTGCATCATTAAGAACCCTTCTTCTTCCGTTCATGCCCTAATGCATTTGGACAAAAACATACAAAATCAGTATTTACAGTATGAGGTGCATTCAAAAAATTAAATAACTTTATAATTTGCATTTGTAACTGATATTGCAAATGGTAATATAATGTGTACTATATATTCCATATAACTTTACGTGATTGACACGCGATCATAGATCCCGAAGTTTGGATCAGTATTTAATTGGATATGTTGACTGACATTCAAAAATCCAAATAGCTTTATAATTTAGTTCAGTAATGCATTAGACCGAGATTTACAGTAACTGATATTGCAAGGGGTTATATAATGTGGCACACAATATTCCGTATAACTGTACGTGAACGGCTTGCGATTTAGTTCCCAAATAGGTGTTGACTCTGTTTTTATAATTTAATTGGATTTGTTGATGATTCTACATTGACATTTCGATCATGCAATAATGCATTAAACATAGCATAGAAAATCAGTACAGCAAGTTTACAGTATGAGGTGCATTCAAAAATTAAATAGCTTTATAATTTAGTTCAGTATTTCCAAGATCAGTACAGTAGCTGATATTGCATGTGAAATGAATAAAAATGTATGATAATTTTATTTGTGAAATTCTTTTATTTAAAACTCCAAAATTTCATGGTTCTATATAATCTTGCGATTACATTTAATTACTTAAAATTAAGTATTGTTTTTAGAAATGGGTCAGCTTTTTTTTCAGTATTAAATATTAACAAAAAAAAGCTACAACTTAATTTTAATTTTTTTTATAATATGAAAATCTGCAAATAATATAAACAGAAATATGAAAATTTTATATGAAATGAAATAAAATAATTTTCAAATAGCACATACCAACAATTTGTTCATTTTGGCGTTTAAAAGTGTCGATATACACAAATATTCTGTGTGGGATGCACCTACAAATTTCGACCTTTATAGGAAGCGTCAGTCATTATCAATACATAATATTCCTTTTCTTTTGAATATAAATACGAAATAAAAATCGATACTACTCACAATTTATTGCAGATTTATTATCATAGATATATTTTTAAAAAATTAAATGTAAACTATGAATCATGATTATGTAATAACGCTTTTGAATGTAGAAAACACATAAATCAATTTTTTTGTTCAAAATTGTTTTAATGGTGTTTTTACATACTAAGAGGCCATTTACATAATTAGAGAGAATTAATAACTTTGCTTCCTAATAACTCTCATGGTAAATATAAAAAAAATCTACCAAAACAATTTTAAGATTAATTTTAAAAAAAGTTTCAATTTATTTTCAATCTTTAACATTTTAATGTTATTGATCCAAGCAGTGTCTGTAATCAGTGATTCAAATAAATCTTGAATTTATAGCGAGTAAATCTTTTGTAATTTATTTTAATGCACTTACTAAAATTCACTAGGTATTTACCCAAAGTTTTTATAACATGAATGTGTTTCTAAGCTATATTTTTCATGGCACTTACGATCTTTAACTGAAACATACGCGTTAGCTTACGGTATGCATAAATTATGCTCTGTAATAATAAAAATAAATAAATTTCCCCTGCTGCAATACATTGAATTTAATGAAATATCTGCTAGGAATTCTTGAAATAATATTGATCCACGCTATTGTAATTAAAATAATTATAATACTTATAAAAGGGCCTTATAGGAATCTTTAGCATGGAAAATTATTGATATTGATATTTTATTATTATTATTGATAATTTTCAATGAGAAATATAAAATAAATTCTATGACGAAATCAAATCATATATTGTATATCTTGGATAACTTTATTTGTCGTACTCAATCTCTGTTACATGTTATCAAGGCTAAATAGTAAATTACATTTTTTTGGTATTTATAATGGATTTGCAATAAATAAAAAGTTCGCTTGTTAAGACTGTCATGATGTTCCCATCTTTTCCAAAATATATGCTCAACTATAAAAGTTTTCGTGCATCATGTAATGAGCATCAGTAGATACTTATAACAATGTGTTTCTTCGTATCTTCCACGAGGGAGTTCGAGGTAATGATATTGCTGATACATTAGAGAAACAAGTGTTATTTAGTAATGGCCGCAATTATATCTTTTAACTTTTCGTGTCAATTCTACAAATCTTCATATTTTGGGGCATTATTGCTACTTACTTTTTACAAGCAATATAACAGGCAAAATAACAAGCAATAGACATATAGATGGCGCTAATGGCATTATAAATCCATATAAATTTTTAGTTAGCCCTAACCTTCAAAAGACACGTGTATAAATTTCACAGCTGTTGCACTATTAGTATGTGAGTAATAGAATTTTTAGCGAAGTCATAGCATTTTTAGTGTTCATCACGTGCAGTCCACTCGGCTAACTGTCGATTGACTCCGGTGTGAAATGAAGGAGCCATGTTACTTCCATTGTCACATATCGACGCAAAAATTCGGGTTTATTACGATTGAACAGCTCCAAACACTGCTTAGAAGCATCAATTCGTTGTTGTTTTTTGGGTCGTTTGTGAGATCGCGCGGCACCCACTTTGAACAGAGCTTTCTCTTATCCAAATATTCATTCACGATATGTCCAACACGTTCCTTTGATGTCTTTAGGGTCTCAGTTATCTCAATCAACTTCACTTTACAGTTATCAGAAATTATTTTGTGAACTTTTTGATGTTTTCGTCGGTAACAGCCTCTTTGGGGCGTCCACTGCGTGCATCGTCCTCGGTGCTCATTTCGCCCCATTTAAATTTAGCAAACCACCTCTACGGTTGATTTTCCTGGTGCAAAGTCCGAATAATGTTTATCAAGCAAAGCCTTGGCTTCAATAGTATTTTTTCGACAAAAACAATGCTTTATTAACACACGAAATTCTTTTATCCATTTTTCCAAACAAACAAAAGTTACTTCACTAAAAATACTATAACTCACATGCTAATAGTGCAAGAGCTGTCAAATTTATACACGTGTCCTTTGAAGGTTAGGGTTACTAAAATCATATGGATTTAATACTAGTAGAGCTATCTATGTGTCAGCCTACGAACCTTTCAGCCCACCTTGTTATCTCTGAAACCTACATTTCTGAATTTAATGTTGGATGTTTTACATTAGCTCTAATTTATAAAATTTATTGGATATAAAATTGATGGATATTATAGAGAAATAGCCATCAGGTGTTACTTTCAGCAAGCCTTCATGTAATCCTTATTTACAGATGATCTTTTTACAAGTTTTCATTTGGTTTAGAAGTTTGCTCTAGGAAATCTCGAGAAAATTGTCATTATTTTTTTGAATCAATCAAAAGCATTATTTTATGCCTGGAGGTGCTAACAAACAATCTGGTGCTAAGATCGCAAAATGTCTACAGTTTTTTTTTTTGTCTGTTCTTAGAAATTTTCTTGAAATTAAAAATAATAATTTTCTGAAGTTAATAGGATTGTGTTCTTCTTATATATTTTTTTTTCAATTTTTATGTAGTATAGACATATTTATAATTTGCATCCTAATTTCTTCTTATTTTTTAAAAGACAGTCAATATAATTTTTCCTTTATAATTTGCACGTTTCACAAATAATTTTTCCAGGTAAATTTTACCTAAAATATAGACTAAAAATATAGACCGGATAACGCCTGTCATGCCAAGTGAGAAGTGAGATGTTCTCTTTTTACGAGGTAGGACAGTCAGCCTACTTTCAAAAGTCACATTAGATCTGACCATGCGGTTTAAAGTGGATTCCGTATCACAAACATCCATGGCACCACTGGAACTCGAAACTTCTGGCCAGACCTCTAGTCACTGAGTCTTCAAACCCAATTTAATATACCATATAATGTTTTAACTTAGAATGAAATAAAATCATAGAACCCATAGTGTGATAATAGTATTACTCCTCATAAGTACTTTATTAAGGATAAATTAATTAGACAGATACAAGGTTATGCGCTCATTGGTCACAGCATAATTTAATTTTCTTTTTTAAAAAATTTCGTTTAGAAGAAAAAGACTGCACTCATATGCCTAGTGTTCTTGATGATTAATGAAACATGTTCTGGTTTTTGCTTGCTAATCAGTGTACTACTGTTCTAAATACAATGAAAACACAGTATTGTTATAAAATTAGAATTTATTTACATATTTGGAAGTTCAGCATCCTGAGCACAGTTTGAAAGAAACTTGCATAGTTGTTGATTAAGTTTTGCATTTGTAATAATCCTGAGTTGATTCCAACACGTCAACATAATTCAAGGATCATCTAGTTAGAGAAAAGAAAAATTATTTTTAAAAATCTTTTTATTTTCCGTTATGTAACTAATTACGATTAAAATTCAAAACAGTGGATTATATTATCTATAATATCTGAAAAAATTCATATTTGAAACTCTAAATTATTATTTGCATATAATATTTGAAAAGATTCCTCTCTCCATTTAATGCTTTATTAATTAATAATTAGTAATTAAATGTGAATTTAAAAAAGATATTTAAATAAATATTTTAAATAATTAGTCACTCATAATAAATTATTTATTACTATAAATATTATCACTCGCACCGAAAATTTGATAGAATTTTTAAAAAAAAAATTTTTTTTTTTTTTGTTAGATTTAATTTTATTATTGATGTACTTTTATACTTTTAATTAAATAGCAAATAAATATTGATAAAATTTTTGTTCACTTAGAATTGTTAAAATGAACATTTTATTTTATTTTAATATAATGTAATATTTATAAACAAATATGTTTAGCTAACAAATTTCATTATTAATAATTTTTATATTAACAAATAAACAATCATTATAATGTTATTGGGAGTTTTTCATATTCATACATATTAAATCTCACATTTAACAAGGTGTTTTGAAAATATTATTGATATAGTATACACTGGTTGATGATATAACTGATTGATGCTATTATCCATGTTTGACAACCTGTGCAAATATTTTTTTTTTTATTTCAGTGGCAGATTATGAACAGTTAAAGCAAAAAAAGATCAACGAAAAAAAAACATGCAACATACTACAACAACAAAATAATACAACAAAACATGCTGTAACAGAGTTCATTAATCTAACAATAATGCCAAGTTGCAGATCTTTTAGCCACTAAAAGTGTTACCAGGTGCACCACGGGAGGTAGATCTTCTGCGCAGCCACATGTGCAAATATAGATATATTTATATATCTTACCACATACTATTGATTAACTTTGGAAGATATTCAATTATGAGTTATAAGCATTGTAATCGAAGTTGAAATTAGAAGTATTAGAATCATATTCAATTTCTCACGATATTGAGCTTATTTTCTCATGAATTTGTCTAAATATTTTAATATATATTCGATAAAATCAGAGTTGTTGGTGTCAATTAAATTAGATGTAAATTATTTATTTAATACCATTTATTATTTAACATCGTCGTCCTTTTTTTTAACTTTAAAAATTGCCTTTTTTAATTATAAAAACATGAACGAATCAGAAGTAGAAACTATTCTATAAATCACATCACAATTATAGTTTTTTTTTCAGTACGGAATTTTACTTTTTAGTTAAATAAAATTAAAATTAAAATTAAAAGTGATGTTGTACTCTTTTTGAATCAATTTAATCTTTTACTGAATGTTAAAATTCTAGTGTTAATAATGAAGTTGTTTTATACAGTAGCAGAAAATACTTTTAATAAATATTTTTTATTGTTATTAAAGATGGTGCCATTTTTGGTGAGAGGGTGGTATTGTAATGGTCATCAAACAGAATCGTCTAAAACAGAGCACACAACTTTTGTAATGGTAACATGACAATCATGAAACTGTAGCATAAGGCAAATTAAGAAAATATTTTAATACTGTAAACGGGCTCCACTTATGCACTCATGTTTCTCATAACCGTGGTTTCTCCTACGCACTGCAAGAGCACACCTTGGGAGTTAGAAAAAATCATCAGTTGGCATGAACCTCCATTCCCCTCCCGAGAAGACGCACGGCGCTACTGCCGCAAAATAACAATCTCTCTCATCCCGAGAGCATTTAGTGGAATCCTTCCACTCATCTTTTAGTGTATATCTTTAAATATGCTACATGTGTGTTAAATAATGTTTATAGTTCATTGTGGTATTAATGTCGCGTGTAAAAAATAAATGTGTTGTTGTAATTTTGGGACTCGTTTTGACAAAGCCAGCCATTTGAAGCATGCACAAATCAACAAGACGCACATCTACTACAATACTTTAAATAATGGCATATTGTTTAAGCATGGTGTCAATATATGAAATTTTTCTTTTAAGTACTTATAAAATACTATGCATTATAATAAGTTAGGTTGTCCTACCTAGAGCATTAATAGAGATCATCCAGGGAATGGTGTCTCATCCGAAACGTATTGGTAGACGATGTCACTCATGATGGCCGTAGTCGGGTATTTTGTGATGGTACCTGTTTGTCGTAACGAATGCTGGTTGCAAATCCGTGATCCTCGTAAACCGTGGCCGTATCCATGGTGACCATGAGTTGGATGTATTTGGACGTCGTAGTCGTGTACTATGTATTCTGGAACTAGATGCTGAAACCACAAGGCATGCTAAACACAGGATCTGAGAGAGAAAATTCAAGTTCAGTACAAATAATAAGTGTTTATGCTTTAGAACAAAATAATACAATTAACTTTAGAAAGTATTTTTTTATATAATACAAATTACTTTTTTTCTTATACAGCCTCATTTTTTATAATACTCTATCCCTTTTTTATAACATAAAGTTATTTTGTATTATAAAAGTAGATTGTATATGAAAAAGGAGTTTATAATATAAACTATTTTTTATCTTTCTACCAACCATCACTCTGTAAAAAGTAGTTTGTAAAATACTATATTTTATTACTTTTATTTTACAATAATTTTTTTCTTTCTTCCTTTACTACATAGTGCAAACATTGAATGTAAGAAATAGTTCTTTAAAGTTAGATTTATTTGACACAAAAAAATTTCACTTTTATTAGATGCTGAGGAGTGGTCATACTAGAAATGATTGTTAACTCCGATATATGTAACTCCTCATTATGTATTGAATTTTTATTGTGAAATGCATATGATTAATTATTCCAAAAAATCCCCATTGAGGATATTTCATTCTTGTTTTTACTAAAAACGAACTTGACTAAAAAGCTTTGACTCTATACACAAAACAGTATAAATTCACACATGCACATGCATGCAGCTCTTATTTTATTTATTTATTTATCTATGTATTTATTTATTTTTGATAAACATAATAAGCATTGCTGCTTGATAAATAATTTATAAAAATATTTTTTTTAAAATAAATTTCAAAAAATTTTTTAAATGTTTTTCTTGAAACAGCATAAAATAATTGCTGAAATTAAAATTGTAGAAACAATAAGAGTAGTATTAACTGCAAAGATACCATTGAATAATGACAAAGAAAAATAAAAAATGAACTAAATCAGCATTATAAAATTAATTCTTTATACCATATAATGCATTATTTAGAGTAAAATTGAATGAAACATTTTTTCTGATGCATTTTCACACACATTAACAATTTAAATCTGCCTTCTTGAATTTCTTTGTTGAAAGAAAGAGGTGTTTGGGTATATTACCCAATGAATTATTAAGAAAAAGTGAAAATGTAAAAATTCTAGTCTTTTATTTATTTATTTATATAAAAATTTAATTGTGTTCTATGAAGCATTTCGGCTTTCAATCTTTGAGTGACATCAAATGAATTTTTTGGGTTGCAATTTTAAATTTTGGATCATCACAATTAACTCAAAAAAATACAAACTGAAATATAATTTTCTAAAATTTTATTCAAATTTGTATTTTCTGTTAGAAAAGGACTGCTATAAAAAATGCAAAAATTTGAAAATGTTTTACCATTACAAACAAAACATGAAACAATTAATACAACGTCGAATACTTATGCTCTAATTAATATCAACTTAATATTATGTTATATAATTATATTATTTGTAATTATATGTAATTATATAATTATATAATTATATATTTAATATTATACAATTATGTTATACTTTGATTTTTCAATTTTAGAAAGAAGTTATTGACATAAAAAATATGATTACGCGAACTAACTGTAAATATTTTCATTATTAATTAAACACCGCTAATAATTAATTCAGCTATAATACTTTATATTAAATAATTTTAATATAAAAGTATTATAATTAAATTAATAATATTATAATTTTGTTAGTAATGCAATTAAAATATAAATTTATATTTAAAATAAAATATAAATAATACTAGATGCCTGCAATTCATTACTAA